>OY735227.1:3292734-3295234 GCA_963457665.1 Thysanoteuthis rhombus | reverse complement strand
ACATGTATACAAATGTGCATACATATATATATGTACAAATGTGTATATATATATACAAATGTGTATATATATATACAAATGTGTATATATATATATATATATATACACAAATGTGTATATATATACACAAATGTGTATATATATATACAAATGTGTATATATATATATACAAATGTGTATATAAATATATATACAAATGTGTATATAAATATATATACAAATGTGTATATAAATATATATACAAATGTGTATATATACATATATATACAAATGTGTATATATACATATATATACAAATGTGTATATATATATATATATACAAATGTGTATATATATATATATATACAAATGTGTATATATATATATATATACAAATGTGTATATATATATATATATACAAATGTGTATATATATATATATATATATACAAATGTGTATATATATATATATATATACAAATGTGTATATATATATATATATATACAAATGTGTATATATATATATACAAATGTGTATATATATATACAAATGTGTATATATATATATACAAATGTGTATATATATATACAAATGTGTATATATATATACAAATGTGTATATATATATATATACAAATGTGTATATATATATACAAATGTGTATATATATATATATATATACATATACAAATGTGTATATATATATACATATACAAATGTGTATATATATATACATATACAAATGTGTATATATATATACATATACAAATGTGTATATATATATACATATACAAATGTGTATATATATATACATATACAAATGTGTATATATATATACATATACAAATGTGTATATATATATACATATACAAATGTGTATATATATATACATATACAAATGTGTATATATATATACATATACAAATGTGTATATATATATACATATACAAATGTGTATATATATATACATATACAAATGTGTATATATATATACATATACAAATGTGTATATATATATACATATACAAATGTGTATATGTATATACATATACAAATGTGTATATATATATATATACAAATGTGTATATATATATACAAATACAAATGTGTATATATATATACATATACAAATGTGTATATATATATACATATACAAATGTGTATATATATATATATACAAATGTGTATATATATATATACAAATGTGTATATATATATATACAAATGTGTATATATATATATATATATACAAATGTGTATATATATATATACAAATGTGTATATATATATATATATATATATATATACAAATGTGTATATATATATATACAAATGTGTATATATATATATATATACAAATGTGTATATATATATATATACAAATGTGTATATATATATATATACAAATGTGTATATATATATATATACAAATGTGTATATATATATATATACAAATGTGTATATATATATATATACAAATGTGTATATATATATATATACAAATGTGTATATATATATATATATATATATACAAATGTGTATATATATATATATATATATATACAAATGTGTATATATATATATACAAATGTGTATATATATATATATAAATGTGTATATATATATATATATATATATACAAATGTGTATATATATATATATACAAATGTGTATATATATATATATGTATATATACAAATGTGTATATATATATATACAAATGTGTATATATATATATAAATATATACAAATGTGTATATATATATATACAAATGTGTATATATATATATATACAAATGTGTGTATATATATATATATACAAATGTGTGTATATATATATATATACAAATGTGTGTATATATATATATATACAAATGTGTGTATATATATATATATATACAAATGTGTGTATATATATATATATACAAATGTGTGTATATATATATATATATACAAATGTGTGTATATATATATATATACAAATGTGTGTATATATATATATATACAAATGTGTGTATATATATATATGTATACAAATGTGTATATATATATATATACAAATGTGTATATATATATACGTATACAAATGTGTATATATATATACGTATACAAATGTGTATATATATATACGTATACAAATGTGTATATATATATACATATACAAATGTGTATATATATATACATATACAAATGTGTATATATATATGCATATACAAATGTGTATATATATATATATATACAAATGTGTATGTATATATACATATACAAATGTGTATGTATATATACATACAGATGTGTATATATATATACATACAAATGTGTGTATATATATATATACATACAAATGTGTGTATATATATATACATAGATATATATATATATACATACAAATGTGTGTATATATATATACATATATATATATATATATATACATACAAATGTGTGTATATATATATATATATTCATACAATTGTGTATATATATATATATACATACAATTGTGTATATATATATATATATAC
>OY735227.1:3042734-3280234 GCA_963457665.1 Thysanoteuthis rhombus | reverse complement strand
TGGTTTGGTTAGTCACTCAATAAAAACAATGTAACCAATATCTTCTAGCAGTATGCTGTGTCAGGGGTGATCAATCAAAAAATTGGAAAAAGTGGTATTCAATGTTACTTCTCTTGACTTTTGTTGAACCACTAAAATGTTTGAGTTCTTTTTTTAAAATAAGCTGGCACAAACTAGTAAACAATTTAGCATAAACTCACATTGTAAACTGTCCCTACCCCTTTAAAACCTATGGGGGATTCGAACAACAAAAAAATGATAAAGACTAATTGTTGAAATTTCCAACTCTCTAGCTCTATTGGTGCAACGTGTACATGTGATGTATACATAGTCAGCCAGACCAACTTAAAAACTGAAGAAATCTTCAACAGTTTTGGTTGATGGTTCCTATCATCTATGCCTCCTCAACCACTCTTTGGCCAATTGAATTTAGTATTTTTATTAAAAGATATTCTCAAGAGAATTTATCATAGTATATAGGTTTCTCCTGACTTCTTCATCCTAACTACATGATTATTTCAATAGGATGCAAAAACTATATCTGTGCAATTCAATAATAATAGATAAACCATACTACATTAGAGAAAACTTTTTGCTTCTTTCCATGGCATCATGTTGCAAACTAGAAATCACCCTGCCAACCCCATTGTCACCAAAAAGTAAATGAAAATCAGTTCACAAGTAATTGAAATGTGTGTGTGTGTGGGGGGGGGGGCATTTTTAAAAATATTCCTAAATCAACCGCAAAATTCAATCAATTCTCCCTATCCTATGTCCTTCCCTTCCAGAAAATTACATTGAAATTTATTGAGAAATTTTGGAGATACTATATGGATATATATGTAAATCCAGGGAGTAAGTTATAAAAAACATCATTCCTTGATCACATGAGCGTCTGCTGCCACTTCTCTAGGTGTTGGGGTGGGAGCGTATATTTTCTGGTGGGGGGAGAAGAATGGTTTATTAATAATATATTGTCATGGCAATTCCACCCACCATTTGTAATGCAAATAAATACAACGCACTCTATGATCCTAATAACAGATTGTGCACTTGACCATTGACGGAGACACATGACCTTGAACCAGGGTGACATGATGGAGTGAACACCAGTGAGTGATAATAGCTTTCCGATGTTTAATATTAGATTGGGATTACACATAGAATTGTTTTGCAGCATTATTGACTATAAGGATCTAACTTTCAAACCCTCTTGCCAAGAAGGCCTAATCCAGGGAAAGGAGATTGCCTCATAGAATCTTAAATGATAAATGTTAATCTAGGAATCTAAACTTCTTGATTTTAGACACAGCTCTGTTTTTGCTATAGAATGTTTCATTGAGGATGCAAATCTAGATACAAAGGTAGAATTTACATACACATAAATTTTATGCTACAAGTCACATAGTAAGACTGTACTCAGTGATAACTGTACTTAGCTGTTGAAATGATTGCATCATGCACTAGTCTCATTTGAGTATCCATTCCTTTATGTTGTGTCAGCTAAATCATTTTTCAATATAGTGAAACATGTATGAACCTGCGTCCAGGTTGAAGGAAATAATTTTCAATATCTATTGTGTAAAATGTAGCATCTTTTATGTAATTTTTATTCCACAATAACCACAACTGTACGACTTCAATTGGATTTTTCAAAAGAACTTAGATTGAACTTCTTGGAATGGGATCTTAGCAGTGTACATACCCCTATCAGGGACACAAAGTGCTCCCTTCTAGGTTTTCCTCTCTTGATAACGAAATCTGAGATCAATCCCCACTTAAGGTGAAAAGAAATATTCCTGCCTCCTCCCCCCCGGCCCTTTTTGAATCATTTTTTTCTCCGAATAACAATTTGGATTCTTGCAAATCAATGATACGGAAATTCTTCACACACTTCTTTCCTCTATCGAACAAGCTTATGCAATTCAAAACGTCCTCTCACTTTGCTGAACATATTTTGCACTTGTCAGCAGTTGACTTGTCTCAGGTTTAAACTGAAAGAAAAAAAATCTTTAAGAAAATAAAAATTTATTAGTAAAAGTAAAGATACAGCTCAGCCAGTAAGATCTTCTTTAGAAGAAATTGATCGTCACTCTATTTCAAGATCTCATATTGATATTTATACCCTCTATGAATACCTGATGGTATTTGTCACTTTTACTTCAGAAGTGTTCAAATGCGAGAAAAAAAAAGAAACAGGTCTGGTTAGTCACTCAATAGAAACCATCATGTATCCAATGTCTTTTGGCAACATGTATTTGGGATGATAAAGTAAAAATTTGCATTTTGGGGGACAATGATCACAAAAAAAAAAACAATCAGGAGTGTATAAACTAAGGAACCAATTAAAACCCACACTAAAGTCCTGTTTGGTGGGGGAGGATTTTTTTTTCTAAATGTAATGAGTAAATGTTTCAATTTTCAGCCATCTACCTCCATTGGTGTGGCTTGTACATGTAATACATACACAGCAGAACTCACTCGAAAATAGAAAAAAACCTATGTCGATAGTTTCTTATAGTTGTTGAAAGAGCAGTCAGTGGCAGTTGGAATTAAGATTCAATTGATCACTCCAAAGAAACTTGAAAAACTAATTGAAAGGGAGCTCAAAAGAAACTTGAAAAATTCATTGAAAGGGAGCTTTTTTTTCAGCTAGTAGATTATATCAACAATAATTTACCCATGCTATCATAATATGACAGCAGTCTTTGAATAATTCTGCAATTGCATTGTACTCAAAATATATCAAAAATATTACGTTGCTCTACCCAATCAAAATGAAGTTAGAATTTTTATGCATTAGCAAAAAAATCAAGGGGAAACTCTTGGCAAATGTTATGGATGAAAATACAAACACACACACTTGTGTTATGTGAGTAGATTATAGTCATTCCATTTATAAAATGTAAGTCTTATGCCTTGTCATGAAGGGAACATTTGTTTTAAACCCAAGGTATTCGGACAGAATTTCGTCACTTCAAATATTGACTCTGTAGTAAGATAATGAACTAGCCCTGAAGACGATTGATTTTCTCTGACAATACTTTTAATGAAATTTGTTGACACAAACATGGAAAAAGTAAAACAAAATAAACTTCTAAATAATAAAGTTGGAAAAAAAACATCTTTTTTTCAAAAAAGTATGAGCAATCCTATTCTAAAGGGATGAATACTAGCTTCAAATGTTAACTCTTAAATTCATGTAGAAATAAAAAGAACAGATTTTGTTTGAAACCTTTAACCATGTATATACATTTTCTGACAGCATTTGTTTCTGTGATAAAAGTTTTTAAAAGATATTTGTTTCCAATTCATTCTTCAAGTTAATCCCTGTTGAAATATCAGGAACAAAAATAATCATTGCATGAAAAAAAAAAAAAACAGCCTTAAATGCAATATAATTCATTGGCAAAAGAAAAAGTTTATCTAATTTTGAATGCATTATATTCCATGTCAGGACTATTGTTTCTTAACATCAACAATTATTAAGAAATGGATATATAATCCAACAAAATGATTATGAATGTGTTATATTATTTGAAAATCTATTTGAAGTGACCTCCCATTATTATACAGATATTGTGTCACTTGGCCTAGACAGTTTGAATAGAATAAATGATTAAAGAAAATGGTGTTACCACAGGAATAGAACCTGCAACTAATAAGGTTGCTGCTGTACACCTTTAGATAAATTTTAGAAATGTTTTTTTTTTATTGTATTCGCAAAAGAGTTTCACTGTCTGTGAGAGCAGTATCACATGATACTTGAAATTAGGAGTTGATGTTAGTCACTCAATGGTACAACTCCTACACGTGGAATGTATGTAGCAAGCCAGACCAACTTGAAAACTGAAGAAACATATTTTGGTAGACGGTTTCTAATACAGATTTGTGTTTTCAGAGGAATGTGCTTGTAATATTACGATAGAATTATGCCATTTGATGGCGGAAACAATCTTTCTGTATTTGACATTATTGGACAAAATTAATTCCATCAATCCTTCACTCTTGTTTCATAGTGAATTAATGCCCGTTCCACAAGTGCATGTTTACTAAGGTTCAGATAATTATTGTGTAAAATACAGCTTCGAAGTATTTTGGTTACTTCTCTTCAGTGTTTTTAATGTTTCATTTATTTTCACAAGAACCGCTGATTCAAAGAACTAATATATCTGGTGAATATCAGCTTCGTACACCTATCAGTTGTTGAGTGATCATGGTGTATACACACAGAGATTTCTTTTCAATTGTTATTAAATGCTTTGTTTTGGTGGTTGTTGTCATCCTATTAACTACCTGAAATCCCAGCATGTGGGTGAATTTCCAATTAGTTCCCCCAGAAGACCTGAATAGAACCTTCAGACGCAACAAGATGAAAACTGTTTTTATTTAAGAGTTCCTTCATTCAGAACCTATGGCTACGTTGCATCATTTTATATACCTTGAGTTCATACACAGATAAACAGAATCAAACTTTTAGTATTAAATCAATCATTATTATTGGGGTGAGTATGAATGTTGACCCAACTCTAATGTTATTCATTCGCAAATCACCCTTACTTTCTTTACTTCCTTTAAGTTAGTGTAATTTATAGGTATCCACATTCTTTCTTTTTTTCCGGAATTTTCAAAGGCTAATATACTAAATTCATGCTTCCAGCTCCCATGAATAACCATAGAAAATTTTGTCGCAATAGCTCTAGCCTTTCTTGAATTATGCTTACACAGACAGATGGACATTTGATGCTTTACAGTAAGATGCTGATTTGAGTTCAATATTTAAAAGTATCTTATACACACAGCCAGCAGTATATTTCCATCTATCTTTTGTCGAGGATAGAAGAAAGAGATAATAGCTGTTGCTTTTATGAAATAACATTTTGCAATTGTTATATAATCAATAGATATCAGATAATGTATTTTTGCTTTTCATGGAAATGTACAATCCTTTTTTTAGTTGCTCTTTGTAAGTAAACCTGGGTAACCATGGTTATACAAAAAGTCAATTAAATATTTAAGAGCTGTTTACTGATCCAGCTTGTTGAGTCAGTCTTTTATTCTGATATAAGTAAAAGAAGTACAAAGGAAACAGACAATTCTGGGATGAGTCCATCAGTTTTAGTCGGATTAATCTTTTAAAGCTCTTTTCTGGGGTTTTTTTCTGCACACTTTTCATTCATTCTGAAAGCTCCTGTTGCTCGTAACCAAGCCAATGAAAGAGCTTTTACGGCTCGCAGTCAAGCCAGTGAGAGAGTTCTTGTTGCTTGCAACTAGGCCCGTGAGAGAGCTTGTGTTGCTCACTGCCAGGCCAGTGAGTGTTCTTATTGCTCTCAACCAAGACAATGAGGGAGCTCTTGTCATATGCAACTAGGTCAATGAAAGGGTCCCGTTATTGAGCATAATGCAGAGATTGATCTATTCCCACTTTGATTAACAGCTATCGGAGGCTCTCCATACGGCCCCTAGCTGCTTACTTTAACTTCAGTGATGGTACAAGAACAGTTGTACCCAATGTGATTTAGACGTAACTGCACACGATGCATAACGTGATGTCCACAAAGGTTGTTAAAAACCATCAACCAAAACTGTTTTGTTTTTTTCAGTTTTCAAGTTGGTCTGGCTGGCTATATATAAATGAATGAATGAATGATACATACAGGCCTTTTTAGGGGAGTTTGCGGGGGGTTGTTGAGATATAATAAGGAGTAAATGTTCATCTCTTGGTGCAGCCTGTACACTGGACACATGCATAAGCATATAGCCTGCCAGCCAGAACTATTTGAAAACTGAAGAAACCTATATTTACTGGTGGACAGTTTTGGTTGCCAATTTCTGTTACTTTCACGCATTTTCATGCCAGTGGTATGTGTGCTTGTCTATAGTTCTGTAGGATTTGGATTCAATTCATGGCCAAGTTATACTAAAGACTTTAAAAAAGAGTACTCAGTGCTTCTGAGCTAAGCACTTTACATGAAGAGTTGGAAGCCTGGAAAAGGATGGGCTCTGCCTGGCTCTCTTGACCAAGACACACCCACGATTGGTGTCCCGACAATATGGTAGAGGGGAAGGAAAACCCTGTACTGAGTTACAGGGACAAGAACTATCTATCTATCTATCTGGCTCTCATTTTCTATCTGTGTGTCATTAGTTTTCAGCGCTGAGTCTATCAGATGATAAGGATGAATTTTTTAAAAGCTCTTTTGTTCTTATTAATGCAGACTCTCCATAGCATTACTTCATGTATTGCTGGTTCTCAAACTCTGTAAATGGACTGTATTGTTGAGGCTTGAATTACTTTTGTCATCCTGACCATCTATTCATTCAGTAAGTGAGATAAAAATCTAATGGACTCCACCTCAAGTGAATTGGGAAGTGGCCAACCTATTGATTCGCCTCTATCAATCCATTATTCATAAAATATAAATACAACAAAAGAAAAATCAGATACACATGGATGAAAATATTATTTACTTATATAATGTGCCACTTGAAGGGCTTTTCTATCTGAAGTATTTGTCAAGGGAGATAACTATTTAGTTACCTTTCTTGACAAATGTCAATTGCAGAGTAGCCTCCCTCTCCTGTTGTTTCCTTTTTTTACAAATGCAGAAAGGTAGATAGTTACTACCAGTGTTTTGATAAATCTGGTATCAAACATCTACCTTTAGACTCATTTGAAACAATTCAAATGCTTGTGTTGGGTTAGTCTCTGCAATAAAGTTCAGATTATCTCCCTTTGGAACCAAATCTTGCAATCCTGTTACAGAATATTGAATTATAAACTAAAAATAGAGAGGTCAGGTGAATTTTACTTGTGTGAGTAGTGTCACTGAAAGTTATTGTAAAAGATAAAGGGTGATTCGTTTAGTACAAATTACTTTATTTGACCAAAATTCACTCACTAGGTCAAAAATTACGAAAGTTTGTAGTTGCGATTTTTGCAAAAAATAATTTGCAACTGATGCAATGGAATCTTGCCTTTCCACATGATCATATCATGCAAAACTCTCTGACCTAAGATTTCTCTTATAAGTTTATAATGATGCTTAGAACATTGAATTTCAATGCAATTGGTCCATATGAGAGTTAAACAGACAAGTGTCTTAGTGGACCATTTATGTGCAGTGCAATGAAGTGATTTTTGCTTACCAAAACCTTCGTGGAAACAACATTATCTATCATACTTTCGAATAAAAAAACGCATCAATCGAAATAGAATTAATGAAGGAACAAGTTTCAATCATTTAATTCTGGAAAAAGTTTCACAGAAAGAAAATCTCGATTGATTTCAGTGACATGGTAGCGTTCAGTTTTTTTTTTCGATCATATTTGTCACATGATCAACCTTCCTACTAAAAATGTTAGAAGGACAATAAAGATTGAGAATAATTCTTCATCATCTTTAAAGAATTTATCCAATTTAGCAAATATATTCAGTGAACAGAAAATAATTAATACTGCCCTGATGCTGACTACAACAAAGCGGTCCCAGCCTGGGAATCTCCACACTCCTCTGTTTCAGCAAGATTTTGAAGTTCTTCAAGGTTTACAATATGGGAAAATTGATGAAGAGGCCATAAATCCCCCGGGTGGCGTCAATCACTTCACCAGTTATTGACCCATAGCTGGGGAGCATAAATGGATTCATGCTGTTCCCAAATGCATTAATGCGAAATGTATGCAGATTGCTTGCGTCAGAGTTTGAACCTAACTCACCAATTTAATTTTCCTTGACGCTAACCACCGGTACCTCTTAAATACATTTATTTAAAGAATTAAAAGGGGGAAAAAAACAGGTCAAATTCAAAACACTGAATTGATGATTTAAGATGGAATGTCAGGGGGGCATACCAAGGAGGTAGGCTGCATCCCTTTGTTACTCTTTGTTTCAGCAAAGTTCTTCTCTTATTCGGCCTGCACACCCACTTTGATAGAAAATTAGTCCCTCACTCCCCGCCCCCCCCCAATAAAATCGTCTCATTTTGTTATGTTTTATTTTCTTGAAGATTTATCCCGTCAAACCACCCCTGTCCATTGAATGATACAACTTATATTAAAAAATGATCCAAATTAAATGGAGAAAAAAAAATTGCATCTACAAATCTGCTATTTACACATCTTTAAAAAACAACTGTACCATAACACATATTCAAAGAAAGGGAGGAATGTAATGTCTATATCACATGGTCAATAAGGCTGCCCATGCTACATCAATATTAAATTTGAATAAAGGGAAGCAACTGCTCCTTGGTTATTGCCCTTGACCCCCAACAGCCAGTGGCTAAGAACTTGATATCCAAGCAGCTCACCAGTGGCTAAGAACTTGATATCCAAGCAGCTCACCAACACCTGTGCTCATTTGTCCTTCTAAAAACCATTTTAATCTGCCTCAACCCTGCATGAAGCCATTTATGCTTAACAAATGAAACTAACCCCTAAACACTCTAACTTATAAATGTTATAATGAACAAGAAATAGTTAATGGAGAAACGTCAGATGAAATGATGATCATCATCTCTATCAACCCATTCAGGTTCACTGCAGTACCAAAGCATTTCCCAACTCCTTCCAAGATGATTGTATAGTCATGTTGGAAGATACTTGCTCATTGAGTCGACCCATTGCCATTTTTTTCTGTTGGGAAGGTTTTTAATTCAATTATCTTTCCCCTTAACTGATTGCCACTCAAGGCTAGAGAACTCAGTCTGCCCAGCTATTTTATCCACAGCTCAAGGGATGAAATGATGGAATCCTAAAGATTAGTACAAAGTTATTATATAACCAGCTTCTGATAGAGTTTGAACTCAGTCTGCCCTTTGCATTGTCCACTTAACCATAACGCCACTCTCATCTCTATACTGTCACGGTAGGAGTGAAACAAACAAAACACTCATCTTTGTTATGCTTGTTCTGTGGAAGATTTATTCAGCCAAACTGTCACTCTCCATTGTCAGAGAAACAACAAATAATACATGGAAAAACATTGCTAAATAGGTCTGGTTAATCACTCAATAGATACCATCACATGACCAATGTATTTCGGCAACATGCCATGATAGGGGTGATCAATCCAAAAATTTGGGAAATGAGGTGCTCAATGAATATGTTACTTTTATTGTTTTTTGTAGGATTACTAAAGTGAGTCTGAGTTTTCAAAAAATAAGTGTGAACACTGCCCACCCACCCCAAAAATTAGGGGGAGCATATATACAGCCTGAACAAATCAAAAACTGAAGAAGCATGTGGTGACAAATTTGGTTGATGGTTTCTAGTATCTAATTACAATATGGAGTTATGCAGTGGCCGGTAGGGTAACAGCCTGGAAAATGACTTGGCTAGCTGAGTCCAAACACGGGCTGGGACAGTACTAATGCACTTGAGGAAAGGTATGAATCCATCACTCCCTCAGGCTATTGGTGAAATAGTGCAAGTTGGAATGGGTGATACCACTTTAGGTTCACGCTGTCTCTATGACTATACTGTTGGGGCCGAGTAAGTTTTTTGATATGTGAAGCCGAAGCAGGGATAGCCATAGCCATAGCGAGTGTAGGGGAACTAATTACTTATTCAGCAAAACGGTCAATCTTTTGGAGGATAAATACCAAATGATTTATTAAAAAAAACATTCACAAATATACCTAATCAATATTTTGTAATATATATATATGCATCACAATGTTTTTTTTTCTCCATGTTTGAAGACCCTGTCCGACTGGTTTAGGTCTACATTTTGACAAAGTTGCATGGAATAATTAATAGCTGAAGACAAGCATAAAACCACTTTATTCTTAACAAGTCTGTGCTTGCGCCTAGATCCCAGAAGAGGTCAGTCATTCAATCCAATAATAGAACTCAACAGACTTAGTCAGAAGCAGGAAGAGATGTTTTTTTGATATTTGCTCTTGTTTAAAAAGTTTTTCCGTCATCTCTCTATAGATATCAGCAACAAAAAAGCAGTTTTTTTTATTGATCAGAGAATTTTTTGCACATTCTAATCAGACAAACGGTTATAAAATTCATGGAAGTATCTTCTCAAGAAACATTGTATGTACATCTATATTTTTCGCATCTAATATTTGTCTAGGAAGATAACTAATAAATGCTTTTTATAAAGTAATCTCCACTACTAAATTTTCTTTTTTTTTTTTTTTCTTTACATAAAAATCCAGGTTCATTCTGGTTGACTATAAACAAGGAAATGCTGAGCAATATAATATTTCATTGGTACAATATCTTATACAATATTTTATAAGTACAATACAATTAAAAATCATTCAAATACTGCCATCATTTCTTGACAGCATGGGTTAATTAATAAATATGTAATATTGTTGTGTGTATGAAGAATAGAAAAATGAATCCATATCAAAGATTTTATAGACACCAAGAACTAGACACTAATCCCGAAAATGATCCCACAAATTATTCAGGAACCCACAGACTAAGTTACAAGAAGTCTAAACTTAGGAGCCGTTAATCAAACCTCAAGTTATTTCAATTTTTAAGTGTTTGTAGGAATCACACATGCAGGCTGCACCAATGGAACTAGAAGGCTGAAAATTTGAACTTTTACTCTTTATTATGTCTCGAAAAAACAGTTTGACCCCCCCCCTCCAAACAGGTTTGGGGGGGGGGAGTTCAGTTTGTAACGTAATTTTATTCTAAATTATTCTCTTTCATGTTAGACAGCGTTCATGTTGATTTTTTAAAAATTTAGACTTTTTTAGTGATCACTACCCAACAAAAGCAAGAAGAAGTAACTTATTCATTGATCATGCCTCACACACATTTTGCATGAAGACATTGTCAAGTGACAGTTCTTACATTTTGTTCCAAAAGAGCTCAAAAGCAACACTTTCAGTTTTGATTGTGCCCCTAGTACCTTTGTCCCCAGGGTGATCTGTCTAAGTCTGCCTAATGGACCAGCCTAACTTTCAAATCATTTCTTATCTTCCCTTTGATAAACTTGTTTTAAAACAAAGAAGTGATATTTGGGGAGTACCCAATGAGGATTGAGCTTTCTATCATGTATGCTTTATAGTACTGCTCTGCATTATCTCAGTCTTTCTTTTCCTTCTTCCTGTAACAAAAGCCGAGAGTATTTCCATTCAGACCAAAAGAAAAGGATAAAGGAAGTGGGTGAAGAAAGAGGATAAGTTCTCTTTTTACATCATATTATGTCATATAATTATTTCTTTAAGTCAATTCTTATAAAAAAGAGAAAGTACCAGAAAGAAAATAAACTATACAGTATTTATAGTTAATGTGTACAATTCATATTTTCATGAATTTTTCATTTTCCAATGAATTATGTTGCATCTTTAACAATTTGGGATTTTCTTGAAAAAATTAATTGAAAACAAATGGTTTTATTAGACAAACAAATATTGATGAATGTTGCAAAATGCTATCAAAAACCGTATAAACAACATTGCAGATTTTGAACTGGGTCTGTCTTTTTATTATTGCATCTTGCAAAGCTCTTAAACACACACATCCCAATTTTTTTCCATAAATAAATAAGATAGAATTTCAATGAAATATAAGAGGTTTGAGTTTTCTACCTTCAAGATATTTCATTATTTCTAAAACAATCTCCCATTTCAAGAGATATCATTCAAGTTAATCTTCTTACACTAAAAAATATAAAAATCAATAGAATATTTTTTTTTACAAACAATATTTTATTCTCTCGTCATATAATTGTTATAATGTCTTCAATGTAATCTGGTTTTCAAAATATATCTGCTCACAATTTTTTTTTTAATTCATTGATGAAGGTTTTCACAATAATAGGTCTTGTACCCATAGAATGGATTGATTGAAACACTAAGAATGAACGAGAATAAAACATTCTGATCAAACGCTGTTTGGGTAAAAAAGATCATCAGTCTACAGGACTTGTATCTGTAGGAAGGATTAATAGCAACACAGACTGTAAACAGGAATAAAAATGTTTTGATCAAATGTTGGTATTGTACTTCCAGGCTAGATAAACAATAAGTCTTCATATGCGTTTGCCTTTTCATTATTGGGAGATTCAAACATAATTGTACTTGTTATTATCCACTGATTCACTTGGACTGTGGTCCCCATTTTGGTTGTTATAGTCTCAATATTTTCAGCCAATCTACCATCTTGCTTTTTTCTGCTGTCAGTCATTCTTAATAATCTTCTGGTGATTTTGAATTGAACGAGTTTATTTAATCCGCACAGATTGTTCTCATTCCACCACCCATGCGAGGAGGGTCATGAACTTCCTAGTTAATTAGTCCTTGCTAAATAGACCAGTGATCCAAGTTACCAAGGATCACCTCCCAGAGAACTGATGTAGATTCAGAAATGACATACAGCCAACATAGTTTTTGCCCCAGCAGATTTAAAAAATCTTGACAACCTGACAGCTGTTTTGACAGTAAGTCAGTCAGGCCTCTGGATAATCGTAGAAATAATCGTAGAAAAAATGGCATTCCATCCAAATGATAAAATAAACATCAACATGAAATTAAAGAAACCATAATTATTCCACATCTCATGATTTTAAACATTTCGAAGAGTTGATTTTTTTTCTCTTCTCATTTCAGAACCTTGATGACTGGACTTTTGATGTTTTTGCAACAAATGAAGATGGCCATGCATTAAAATATGTTGGCTACGAATTACTTCAGAAATATGATTTGCTCACAAAATTTAAGGTAAGTCACAAAAGCAAGATAACTGGTTTTCTCACTTATCCTCTTTTATCATTAGAGGTTGATACAACCAATGCAACATCCCAGTAGTCACCTATGGAGCTAAAACATGGAACCAAACCAAGAGACTGACCCTCAAGCTGAGAACCATGAAACATGCACATAAGAGAATCATGCTCAACCTCACCTGCATAAAATATTAAGGAGAAAAAACAAGAGTCTTAAACATCATTGTATCCATTAGATAACCCAAATGGCAATGGGCTGGTCATGTTGCAAGAATGGCAGACAACTAATGAACATCACGACTCACAACATGCATTCTCAGAGATCACATACATAACCGAGGCCAGCAGAAGTTAAGATGGAAAGATGAACTTGACAAGCTCAATAAGTATTAGCTCTACGATTCCCATTATAGAGAGATTTAGCAAATACTGGGGAAGGTCTATGTCCACGACATACAATAAAAAACTAATGATGATGATCCCTTATCCGAAATGCCTGGGACTAGAAGTATTTTGAATTTCAGAAAATCTATTTACGTAATGAGACAAACATAAATATTTTCTCTTTTTCTTATCATTTTCAACAAAAATAAGAAAATAAACACAAAGAATACAGTTATGAATACATATACATCTGGCGGTGACTATTTTTCCTAATTCAAATTCTTGTCTTTCACTGTTTGGGATGTAAGAGTTTTTTACGCTTTTAGAAATGTTAAAACTAAAATTACACAAAGATAACCAAGGTTTTACTCCAGTCAGAATGTGGTAAATACCTTGAAAATCGGTCTCAGCACTCATCTTTGAATCATACTACAGTGAAGTCAGGTGTGAAACTTACCACTTGCAACATCATATTGGCTTTTAAGTTTTGAATTTTCGAACATTGCAGTTTTGGGAGTTTGAGAAAAGCAATACTCAACCAGCATAATTCTCCATGAAAGTTTCAAAAGATTACCCTTGGGAGAGAAATATTACTTGAAGATAGTCAAGATTACTATTTGAAGACAATGTGAAGCTTGCAAGCTAGTACCCTTATGCTGTCTATGGCATTAGTTGTCCCAGCTCAGGCTTGCTAAATGTGAAATAGACCTAGAGGCAACAAGCACCTCAAGTGGCGTCACTCACTTCACCATTCTCATTTACAGCACCTGGTATTCCAAAGCAGTAATCCCTCTAAATACTGACTAGACTTTATGCTGCTTAACTTTGATCATCAAACATGATCTGGCCATGAGATACAATTTTTAAGTTGTTGAAAATCAAATATTTAAATCTACATTGAATTCACCTCCCTTATTTGATTACACAATTCTTGTTTGCTCCTCAAAATAACAGTTTTATTTGTGAATCAAATGGAACTTTACAGAGATAGAGAAAAAAGAAATATATTTATAGTTGTGTATTGTATTTTCCTCATCTATAAGTTCATTTATTCACAATGTTTCGACTATGTATCCACCGGTCTTCAGCAGGTACATTGCATCTGGAAACCATTATCAAAAAGACCATTCCTGTAAAATAAGTAAATGAGTCACCTAATGAAGGGGAAGCAACTCAAAATTTGGCCCTAAACACAAAACCAATGTATAGGAATAAACATATTTTTCAAAAGAAAAAAAAAAAAATGTCAAGTCGAATACGAGCATATGTTCAAAGTGATTCCACATTTGAGAACAAAGAACGCCCGACAAAAGCTGGAGGGTTCACTGCCCAAATGTTGTGAATAAATGAACAGAGGTGAGGAAAATAGTCTGACAATACACAATGACTGATACACCCCGTCTTACAAAATTCAGACAGGAATATTAATAGTTCCCTTCTACAATATTTACATTTCCAGCGTAAGTGGTGATATATAACTTGTCATACAAAATCATAGCAAATAAACTTATAAATGTTGTTATTACTTACAAATGACAATCACTTGATAAATAATTGAATGCTGATGTGATATCATTTAGATTTTATCTAATATTTATTTCCTTCAATTACACACTGTATTTTGCATCTCATAACAAAGAATTGTTGTTTGGGATATATATTTTAGATAATGCTTGATTTGACGGCAGTTTTTCTTCTAAGCAAGTTTCATTACACATAATGGATAATTTTTGTCTATTTAACCTTTTTTATTGTTTTTTTGTATTGGTTATAAGAATAAAAGAACTGTTCAACGTTCATTATATTATTCTTTGAGTGCTTCTGAATGTCTTGTCAAAAAGCACTGTCATAGTAAACAATGCATTTTAAGAAACAATGATAAAAAGGCTTGAATGATCCAAAGTAACTGTGAGACATAACTTAAGACGTCACGAGTATTATCAATCCGATCATTGGCATTTGAAATCCTTCTTGAAAATGACCAAAGACGGTTGAAAATGCTTGAAGAACAAAAATATTAGGAACTTTGGATAGTTCCTTCATTCCTACGATTCACTGACATAACCTTTCTGAAAAAAAAAATATACATATATATATATATATTTATATATGTATAGATAAGATATCTGATAATATCTTTAAGTGGACAACAAGGAAAATAGTATATAGATCAAATTAATGATTAATAATAGTAATAGGTTTCACTTTTTGGGTTTGACAATCTGAAAAAGGTTGCTGCTGTTCAGTTACAGATATCACTAAACTAGCCGACAAGATGTCGAAGTTATATATTTGTTGTTCAAGGGAGTTTGTGCGCTCAGAGATCTTCTTGCCATAAATGAGATCAACCTCTTCACTCTTTAGACTTATCTATTTGTGATGCATTTTACAGAATCACAAGAATCATGAAAGCAATTTTCTTGTTCACTACTAACCAACTTTGACTTTTCATTGCTATGGTTACAAGAACAAAAATGCATGCTTTGTTCACCTTTATATCAATTGTTATATTTGCTGCATTTACTATGTACTAAATCTAACAACTATCATGGGACAGAGAGAGTATTACAATACTAGTTTATCATTGATCTCAGAAAATGACTGCATTAATCAAGTAATTTTGCAATTGTATTGTACTTATAGAATATCAAAAACATTGTGGCACAGCATTTTCTTATTTATGTTTAATATATCCTGAGTATCAAAAAAAAGTTAAAGTTAAAATTAAGTAAAGATAGAATTTATCAAGGAAAATAATGTCATATTAATCCCTACAGAAATTTAACATTGATACATTTTTTGAGTTCATACCCTTAGTTTCTTTTTATTTTCTTTGTTTACAAATGAATTTATCAAGTTTGAGATTTTATAAAATTCTATTTTTACTTAGTTACATCAAGAAATATTGCTGATAATGTAAGCTTTACAGATAACAAATGCGCATTACTAATTATTATATGTGTGGATGACAGATTCCAAAATCTTTTTCTGTTTTGTCTTTTTCACAGATAAACACATCAGCATTAGATTCTTTCCTTATATCAATGGAGGCCGGTTATTCAAAGTATAAAAACCCTTACCATAATTTGCTTCATGCAGCAGATGTGGCACAGACAGTTCATTTCATCTTATCAAGTAGTAAACTATCGGTAAGTCTTCTTTTTTCCATTAATTTTTGCTTTTCTCTGTCTAGATAAGTACCTTTCGGCAACATTTCTCTCAATTTCATTTCCATCTCAAATCATTATCTTTGCAAAATTTTTCACACATACAAAATGACATATGTGGTAAGTCACTAAATAGAAACCATCACTTAACCAATGTCTTTAGGCAGCATACCATGATAGGGGTGATCAATCAAAAAATTGGATAAAAGGTTGATCATTATATAAGTTACTTCTCTTGCGTTTTGTTGGGCTGAAAGTCTGTATCTCAAATCTGAAAAAGTCTGTATCTTAAATAAATAGGTATGAATACTGCCAGACACAAACAAAAGGAACCAATTCAGCATCAACTTACATTGCAAATTTAACTCTATCACAAACCATAGGGGAGGGGATTCCAAAATGCAAATGAATATTCTCTCTAACAAAAGCAAAGGTTTGAACTTTCTACCTGCTAGCTTCAGTGCTGTGTTCTGTATGCACAATATATACATAAATAACCAGACCAGTTTAAAAACTTAAGAAACTAACAGTGATAGTTTTGATTGTTGGTTTCTAATTATGAGAGGAAAAACAATAATGTGACGGTTTTTCCTTGTTTTGTTTCTTTTTTTTTTTTGTCAATAATGGTTACTTATTTTGAGTCTCACATATTATTTGTGAAGAATACATGAAATTGATGGTTGTACAAGCCAAAAGAGACCCTCTATGTATCCAGGATAAAGAAAAACAAACTCCCAAACATCCTGTGCCTCGGACTTCTAAAACTTTCCCACTAAATGTAAAATACCAATATAACTCTTATGATTTCATCAACCAAGATGGAATGCCAGACACAAACTTCTCACCTAATTGGATTATTGGGTTTTTTCTTTGTTCCTCCAGCCAAGATATTCTTTGAAAAAACAACAAAATTTAGAATATTGCAAATTAGAAATTTATACAACCTTACTGCTGAAAGCAATAACGTTTCCAATGACAAATGCAGTATGAGGAAATAGTAGCATTAACTAGAAAGCACACTGAGAGAGCGTACCTCTGCTCAGAGCCTTTGAGAAAGGGGTGCAGCTGGTACTTTTGGCCTTGGGGGTCTCAAGAGTTTTTTGGTAGCAGCTGTATATCGAAACTTATCAGTCGATACAATATGTTCATTAATAAAATGGGTTGACTCTCATTTACCAGCAGCAAACATGAAATGGTTATGGTGTACTGGAAGGGTGAGAGCAGACGAAAACAGGATTGTCAAAAGACGAGCGCGTTTGAGCATAGTTTGGCGAGGGGGTTCAAAAACAGCTTGGCACCACCATCTGAAATTCCTCCCTGAGGCTTTGCCTCTGCAAACAACTCAATGAAAACTTTTACAAGAGAGAAAACTCAAAATGTACAAAAATTGAGTTACCTTCCTCAAAAGTGTCACACTAGCCTTTTTTTATCAATGATTGTTCATTTTTAACCTTCTTAACTTAGATAACCCATGGCCCAACTTTCCACAAAATTTCATGAAATTCATTGAGAATCCTTGGAGATACAGCTTGGACATGTAGCTACGATGCAAGGGAGGTGACAGTAAAAATTTATGGATCCGTCCCAAGATTTAACCAATTCTTTCTTAGCCCATGGCCCACCCTTCCAGAAGATTTCATGAAAATTCATTGAGGACTATTGAAGATATTGAGTGGACAGACTGGTATGAGTGAATACCTATATATCTTTCAACTATGTTGCCAGTGATAAACTAAAAAGCATCCAACAATATTTTCCAGTCCCGGATTAATTATTTAGCAAAAGTAGCATATACACTAAATGCTAGCAAGCTATTAAGTCTGATTCAGTGATCGTGCACTTGTTCTGTTACTATAGTACTATGTTGAATAGTGGAAACAAAGATCAAAGGATTGATCTTATATACGGAGCCCACTGATGACGCTAAGCAGAATATCCAAATGCAGAAAAGCATCCTTGGGACATTTCGATGACAGGTGTTGTCGGAAAACATCCTGATGAGTGTGTTGATAAAAGGACATGCTACTTCTGTTTCCCTGAATAGAAAGCTGGAAAAACAGATGTTTTTTACTGGAAGAAGCCATATCCATGGTAGGTCCACCAATTGTGTGGGCATAGATTCCCTATAAGAAGGTGATGATTGCCGTCTTGGGCAGACCAGATTCCCAGTGATCGCAGACCACAAGACACCAAGAAAGCTCCTGTATGCCCATCTGTCGTCTTTGGCACCACTTGAAACTATACCAAATAAAAATACATGCCTATATTTTTATCTTCCTTTTTGGATACCTTAAAGTTTCAGGTTTATGCAACTACTATACTGCCTTCAACTTTTTATATAATGGCAGGATATCTAAATACATTTTTATTTCATTAGATTAAATATCATAAATGATCATTTTTGATTTTGGGAGTAATTCTTACATTCATCTTAAATTTTATTAGTTACTTTTATTGCAATGTTTTATGCTTTGGAACTTTTATGGCATTATGCCTGGAATTCATGCAATCAAAAACAACAGAATGACTTTTGTTTGATTTGAATAACAAGTTCATTTTGGTCTGCAACAATTTGGGATTGCAGTAGTGTGTAGTCAGAGAAAAAGGGGTAACTATTGTCTATCGTCTGGATGGAAGAAGGAGAGCTTGTCAAAAGCAAGAGAAAATGCAGCAAGATCTTTACAAGTTAATTCATGAGTTGGCCAGACGCTTTTCTTTCTTGATTACATGACCAATGTAAGTACGGGTCAAACACTTTGTATGAATATGTAAGATCCATGTGATACATATACAACGCACAAATATAAAGATATTAGCCACTAGACAAAAATCAAAATGAAAGTAACCCTATAACTGAAATGTCACAAATATTTTTCATATCTGGCTGTATAACAAATGAAAAAACTTATTCAATTTGCAATTGAAAGATATGTTTTAATATTGATGTATATTTTCATACTTTATGACCCCTATATAACATATACAATAGGCCTTGCATTAGCTTAACCTGCCACTGGTATTTTTAGTCTAATTTTTCTCATAAGAATCCAATAAAAAGAGACCCAGCTGCACCAAAACTGTTAACTAAGTTAAATTCAACATAACTTCCAGCAAAACAACTAATTATTTTTGTTAGAGGCTTTTCAATAAAGATCTTTTTTTAACATTTTGCTGAAAATTCTCACGGAATTCTATAGATAATGATTTTTCTCTCAAAGTAAAGGATTAAACACTCTTTCAATTCACAAGACACATACAAATTGCCTCAACTATTTTATTAGGCCTTCTATCTTTGGGACTTTTAATTACATTTACTTATGAGAGTCATATGAAAGATATATTCACTGCTGATTATATTGAGAGATGGGACAGGTGTCTCTAGATTTCTGAAGTGGTTTAAATTCTTTGGAAATCCAATGATTTGTGGAAGTTGTTGTCTAACTGTCCATGATATTTTGAAAGATAAACACGTCGCTCTTCTAAAACTTCCATTTTTTGACTTGGGGGGAAAAAAACGCTCACTCTTAGATGTATAGTTAACATGAACCTAAGCAGTTTTTTTTTATATACACTAAAGGGCAAGGTCACTGCTTCATAAAATTTCAGTCAAAGCTAGTTAAAATGTTTCATTGGCACACTGTTCAGGTTTGGTTTCATTATGGACAAACCTTTGTTTAACCTTTTCATTAACAGTGGCTGTTTAGCTCAATGCTAAGAGCAACACTCGATTCCTACAACAGCCCCATTTTCTTTATTTGTTTATTCTTTTTACTTTGTCTAGCACAATTGATACATTAATCGTGTAATGACAGGAGATCATTTCAAATAAGAGTTTCCATATAATAGAACGCAATTAATAATCATACGTATATATTAATATGTATATATGTTTTAGAAATTTTCACTGTATGACATGTGATTGTTGGGGAAATGTTGAATTAAATGCATTGACAAATGAGGACATGTTGGAAAAAAATATTTGTTGTGTGAAATAAATGCTTTTTACATCATTAGGCTTATTTATATACCTACATACATGTAAATTAGCTCTTGTTGGGATCATCTGTTGTTTACCGTGTAACTGTTCCCAGGATTTTAAAAATGAAACAGTTATATCAACATGGCACCCCGGCAGTGTTGATCAAGCACCGCCTCCCCATTATCTATACATCAAAAAATATAGCTTATGTTATGTCACATGTAGTTTGTTATTTTTATATATATATAAACATTAAAAAACTTTTTCAAAAGATTTTTTGTTACACTTCAGTCTCCTATTTCCCAATATCTGTAAATGTAAATTTATGTAATTTTCTTCAGTGTTTTTTCCCCTACACTTTGATATTTTTGTACAATCTATAAATTGTCTCTTGCTGGGATCATCAGTTGTTTACCAAGAAAATGTTTTGGGGATTTTAAAAACAAAATAGTTATATTAACCAAGCACCCCAGCAGTGTTGATCAAACAACGTTTCCTTCTCTTATTTAGTGTGTTATACTTGTAGTTTATCATTTTATACTTCATATTCATTTTATTGAAACAGGGCTTACTTATATATACACACTCATATATAAATATAATGAAAATCATACTGATATTGAGCTAGTATTTATAAATATTGCATATATACAGTAGAATTCTATAAGATGGATGAATTATAGATTGCTATGGAAACTTCTGAGACAAACTTTTGAGACCATTCGAAATGCAAGAAATAACTTATTTTAGAAATTAGCAACTTTTTCATCAGAATTATTTAGAATTGCACTGTTTATATTTCTTGCATGTTTTTCCTTTCAGAATTGGTTGACAGATTTAGAGATCTTTGCCACAATTGTAGCTGCCTTGGTTCATGATTATGAGCATACTGGAACGACGAATAATTTCCACATAAACACAGGGTATGTACATTGAAATAAGAAAACACTTTTGACAAAACAATTCTAAATAATTTCTTTGGGCTCTTTCCATAATTTGTAGGGAAAAGAATTTGTGAAAAATAACCTTTTTTTTTTAACAAGAAAATTATCGAAAGAGTTGATATAAATTTTGTATGAACAAATACATGTTATGGTCTGAATTTCCTTTTTTATTAAGGAGATGAATATCAATCAATTTGAAAGTTCTTTTTTTTAATCTTGAAAAAAATTTTGGTTTACTGACAAAGGATTGAGTTACTAAGAGTTTATGTTGTCTGGAGAACTCTAAAATTGGTTCACCAGAGTCTAATCTTTTTCTTTTGTGTTTCATGGAATGTTATTGGCTAAAAAATAGCTTTCATTTAATTATGATTGACTGAATAACAGATTTTGGTGTCAAGATCATACAGTAAATGTGCAAGGGTGACTTGGTATTAATTTAATTTTAGTTGAAACTACTTGGGTCATCAGGAGCTAAAAACACATCAAGCTGTAATAAAACTAACTGATTTACGTCTCAGTATGATTTGGAACACTCAAGCAACAACTTGCGGTTGTCTCTTGAAGCTATGTATACATCAACACGCTTTAACAGATAGATCAATGGATATTATTAAAATGAATGTACTTTCCTAATGAATATCTATGTTTTTTGGTTATAATGGATTTCATAAAACTGACAGCAAGGGGAGAAAGTTTTCTTCCTCTTCAACATGTTTATAAAAAAAAAAAAAGCTGGAACAAGGAATAAAGCCTTCGATTTAAAGTTCTAGTTTAATTTTCTACCATGGAATTTATAAGATATTACTATAGAATTGTAGTCTGGACATTTTCCAAAAATATACAAGATTGTCAATGTCTTATCTCATGAAAACAATTTTTCTTTTTTTAAACTGTGATCATTCAAAGAAACTTTGGTTTTAGTCAGTTTCAGCAAGACCTAGCCTTAAACAACACAATGGTATCAATGTTGGAAAGTTCATAGAAGCTGTCAACAAATTCCTTGAGAATATACTTACATATCTTCCATTAATGCCACCAGCGTTAGTCAATATCCACCAGACAATAACGTAGACATATTGTAAAGCTGTAATTCTTATCATCCTCATCATCTTCCATTTCAGCTGCAGTCCAACTCAATTATCTCCCTTTTCATCTCAATATTTCCTCTCAAATAAGATAAAAGAATGACAATTCTCATTTTCTGCAAAGCACTATCTTATGATAACCAACATATCTTTCTTGCCAAGAGAAGTAAGAATGAAAAAATGCCAGAAGTATGTCGCTACCAATTTTACACTTCTATCTAAATTCCAATTCACCAAATCTGTATCTGATAATGTCATTTTTTTTCAAATCCCTTTCATCTTTATATTCAATACTATTTTTCATAGTTTTCTTCACAGCGAATTTCAAAGAAAGATATTTTTCCAATATGCCCAAACAGTAACAGCGAACAGAACAAATCTTTCTTATTATAGAATGCCTACATTTAGAGGAAACCAGTGCTGGATTGATTTTTCTATAATGTATTGTTCAATCTTGCTTTATTTTTATTAAATGAATTTACAATATCTTTTTTTTTTATCTTTCTAGGTCAGAAGTTGCCCTCTTATATAATGATAAAGCTGTTTTAGAAAACCACCATGTAAGTGCAGCATTCAAACTACTCAAGGTAGATGAATATAATATCCTCACAGGACTTAGTAAAGAAGAATACAGGTAAGGAGATCTTTATTCTTTCAAGTAACAAAAAAACCTGAAAAATTTGTTAAAATCATATTTTAATTTGTTGCAGTGATGGAAAAAGGTTTTGGGAACTAGGTATACAGTAAGACCGTATCTAGGATTTACGTTCAGGGGTCACAAAGGGGTCTATAAGGGATGAGCAAAGTGAACCCAAGCAGCAGCAGGGATGAGCGAAGTGAACCCATGCAGTGGCATTTTTTTAAGTTGTGGCCTAATTCAAGGCCATCTTGAGACATACAAAAAAAACTAAATATTGAGAAGTAGGTATACACTGTATCCTCTTGTACCCCCCACGATGGGCATCTATAAAGGGGGGGTGGGCTTTGCACCCCCTTGGAAAAGTACAACAACTCATTATGTTATATAAGTAATCTACTCAAGAAGACATCTCTGAAGAATGAAAATTCCAGAATCAGTAAATTATTTTCATTACTATGAACAAACATGGGCACCTGCTGGGGAGTGCAAACAGGGCATTTGCTAGGATGAGGGGGTTTGAAAGTTGAAGCCTTATATGTATAGGATAATGGTGTTGTGCAATTGTACTGTGAAACTCCAATTTGATGTAGCCACGTAAAAAGATGGAATTACCCTCCACTGTTAAGACAGTTGCTACAAAGATATATTCTGAATTTATCCTTTTTGCACAACCCCCTCTGGAAAACTGGAAACAGACACCCATGTCCCCCACTATTTCCATCAATAATGTGTTGCACACATTATTTCTTGAATCCGACAAAATGTTCATGTATTACTTGGTCTTTTACTTGCATCTTTATTCTAATTAGCAAGGATCACAAAATTGAAATTTGAATGTATTCAGTGATGTATAACTTGGAAGATGAGGTAAAAATGTAATTCATAACAATCTCACAGATGTTTTGTATTGATAAATATCATAATACAGTCTATACATTGGAAATACAGCAGAACAGAATTAAAGGATGTGACATTCTCCATTAAAATAATGTAAGTTACAAGATCACGTGACTCATTGATTGAAAGAGATGACACAAGCTGCTAATATGAAAGGGAAGATACAAAAACTACAACAAAGTTTGATGATAATGGCAAAATGAAGTGAGTGTTGAGGTCCATAGAAAATAAAACCACATTATAACCAAACCCTGATTGAGCCACTTTGTAGCTAGATTAATATTATTGTGTCCACAATCCAGCTATATTATAACATAAAACACAATATAATGGGAGAAACCTGTATCAAACATAATTTGTTTTTTTGGTTGCAAAACTAACTTATGAAATTTTTCATTTTAATTTTCAGAATGTATCCAATATATGTTGCTCTTCTCATTTCTTGTTTTGTACTTGACAATCAATGGTCAGTTTTGTTTCAATTTTTTTGATTTTTGAATTCGTTGTATTGATATTGATCTTTGATTGAAATTCTGTCACTTCTGACACTGTGCAAGGATGTCAACTCTTATATTCATACAAGAAAATTTAGATGTTAAAAACAGAGTGTTGAGTATGCATTCCCATTTTAGTATTGAGCTATCCCCTTTAACGCTGCAGAGTGCTAATGGACATCCAGTAGGGTGGTCATTATTTATGTTCTGAGTAAACAACAGCCATATTGTTTTTACGAGATGAAATGCAACACATGTGCCAGCTGATGTAATGAAAAGAATAAAATGCTTGTAAGTAATCTTCTATTGTTTTGAATTCTATTGAGTCTGTCATTCAGTAACACTGGTAGCAGACCTGTGATTGAAAAAAAATCCAATATGACAGACATATTTGATGATATACCAACCTTTTCTCCAAAGAATTATCGTAAGTGAAAAAAATGGCTACATATTCTGAAATGGCTCTCACTTCATGTTTCTGGTTGACGGGTAAAGCTACAGAGGCATTTTTAGAAGTTAATCCAGCAAACCTTATTTCAGAAAATGGCTTATCCAATTCATACAAGAAATTTGGCAATATTTTTCTATGTAAACATGGTTGAAAACATCAACAAAAATAATGAAAAAAAAATGCTTAAGTGCAAAAATTTTTGCAGACCTCATGGGGGTTCTTTTTTTAACATTATGTTTCAATTATTGTAACCACGACAATTTTCAGATAATGAATGGGCGTATCTGCTAATCATCGGGAACGCCCGTCTTGACAGTCACATGGAGACATTTGCATTCCATTGTCTAATATAGGTTGATTTTTTGTTTCTCCAGTTGTTGGCTGTAGTTGGTGTCAGAACACGTGGTTGTGTGGAGTCGATGCCTTGAATGGGGCCCGGGGCGGGGGGGGCAAAAAGCATCTTCGTCAGATCAGTTGTATTAGCTGCCATTTACATTTTGTTTAATTTTGAAACCAGGAGCATCACTCTTGTCAAAGTTCCAAGAAAAATGGAAATGAGGAATGTCCTTGTGTTTATTATATTATGAGCATGAAACCCAACATTATCCTAAAAGAAAAAAATTATCCCGGGCAAAAAGTGGAAGGTATCCACAAAAAATGGAATACTGAGATTCTAAAATTCATTAAATGGATAAACACATAAGTTACAAATGAAGATAAGATCTCTGAATCTGTGCTTAGGGATGGGAAATTTCCTCATGAATTATGTGACAGTGCTGAGAATTTGTCTCTTAAGGTTATTATTGAAGAAATTAGTGAGGAATACATTGACACAAAACACGTGTTAAATGGAAAACTTGAGATTTCTGAAAAGGTTATTGAAAGTAACAAAATGATTCTTCAAAAACTGAAACACCCATCCCAACTAGTGACCTTATTATAAAAGTGGATGATTCTGAGGGGCTGGTTTAGGTACCAGTTCTAAAACAAGAACCCAGAAGTTTGGCTTGGAATAAAACTAATGACAAGATGCCAGTACTGAAACAAATATTCAGCACTTCTAAACATTAGGCCAATCTTGGTTTAAAATCAGGCTGAGTATCAAAATTTCCAAATAAAAGGACATCTACTTGAAAATAGGCAGGTATACAGGATCATCCATTGTATAAAATTCTGAGAAACGCCAGGTAAATAATTCCTGATTAGAGTGACCCCCTTTCTATGTTGAAGTAAATGTTTGGCAATGTATTGGATACTTTTCATATCCACTGAATATGTTAATGCATTCACAAGCAAGCACGCACACACACATTCTGTATTTTTCATACTTGGTAAGAATATTGTATTTTCTTTACCAGAGAGTTCCGTGGCCTGCTGATTGACATGGTTTTAGCCACAGATATGTCCTACCATTTCCAGCAAATAAAGAACATGAAAAGCATGCTTGGTATGCCTGAAAGGTAAGACTTCATCAAAAATTCGCTATAATCACTGATTTCTATTAAAACTGATTTGTTAGGAATTGTGATTTCAAATATACTTACGAAATATCTGTTCAACAAATGGATTTTTTGGCTAGTTTTAAATAAAATCTCCCTCTTTTTTTATTTAAAAAAAAACGTGATTAAGTTAGATTTTTTTGCTGGATAAAACAAATATTTTGGGACAAAAAATACATCGATTTAAAAGTAAAACCTCAAATAAAAAAGAAATATAGAATTTACTTTAAATGACTACATGATAAAGCTTCCAGACTTGGTTCATCACATATTAGCTACAGTTTTCATTTTATATACTTATATTAGCCCCTATAGGAAAGAAGGAAGGATATGATTATGTGTGAAAAAAAATGGCAAGTAGTACCAAGTATTTTTTAGTTTCAATAATTGCTTATAACATTCGTAAGTTAGGCCCAGAGTAACCTATTACATAAAAATAAATGTATGTATGTTCACAAGTTCAGGCTATACAACTGTTTTAATAATGATAATGTATTTGAGAGGATTGGAATGCTATTTTTTCAAATTTTACCAAGTTTTCACTTATTCAATTAAAGCAAATACAGGGGAAAAACCTATAATAATTTCAATATAAGGGGAGGCAGCTCTATAATTTGACTTATTTTTCAGAAAAGAGGCAAAGCCAGTTATAAAAACAGAATTAACAAGGTGATGAAAAAATATCTTACTTTTCAAAAATATGTTTTAGTTTCTCTAAGAGGAAACTTTTTACAATGACAAAAAATTCTACGGAATTCCAAGTTAAGAATTTGAATTGATGAATATTTTTGTGTTATATTTTGGTACTTTGTACTCATAATTATTGTTCTGTTGCATACTTTTGGCAAAGTTTAACGAGTCATTATAATCTGACATTTTATACATCACATATTTTTCTCATTAATTCCATCGAAATTCTAAAAATCATTTTTTTTTTTACACCAAAAATCATCATATCCATTTGTGTACAATGTGATTTATATATTTTATTTTTTTAAAAAGATCAGAGTCAAAATTTGTTGGTGATATATTTGAGTGTATAAAAAAAAAAACACATTATAATTACTGATCTTCAACTAAAGAAAAGTAGGAGTCAAATTATAATCGTGATCACATTGTACTTGATTAACTAACAGGCTTATTTACCGACAAATGGTCAAAATCAGTCCTAAGGATACAATCTATTTTTGATGGCTGACTCATTGGACTTTGCCTCACTTTTTCATCCAGGGTACCAGCAATAACAGCAATCACCTGGGCACCTATCATTTGTCAGATTTTTAAAATACAAATGGGTTAATGAATAAATTTAACAGAATAAAAAGTCAAAATTTAAAAAAATTACTGGTTTGAAGTCAGATTTTTCAGGACTATCCAACAATTGAATCCTTTCTGTCATGATGAAACTAAGAGAAACAATTTTCAATGGAAATTTTCATGACCAATGACAAACTCTTTTAATCAATGTGTCGAAATCTAAATTGTCAAACTTATGTTACTGTAACAAAAAAAAACCATCATATCAAATTTGAGGAGGTGAAAAATTAACCTTCCTCTTCTCTGATTTGAAATCAAGAATAACTTATTAGTCTGCTGATATCTTACTGACTGAGCTAAACTGACAAGTCTTTCATACCACAAAATTTATCTTACAGATATGCAAAAGCTTATTTCATCCTAAAACATAAGTATATTTTATTAAAAGAAATATGTTTTTATAATTTTTCATTTACTAAACAACACAAAGGTTGCAGTAATTATCTTCAGTCAGAATAGAAGCAGGAGCACAGTTTGACCCTGCAGCAGCCAGGCTTTTTTTTTATTACCAGTATAATAAAGTATATATTTTCCTGTATACCATATATTTCTATAGACTCTAAAAAAAAAAAATTTTAAAATTGGGTAGCCCTAAGGCCATTGAATAAGCAGTAAGCTAAAAGCATGAAATTAGGGTCTTGTCCTATCTGAGGATCACTTTATCCTCCTTAATAGATACTGTACTTTGAAAGTTCAGTTTGATTGGGGTGCTAGGAATGCTATGGCCGGTCTTGGAATTACCGAATACTAACTCTAACATTCACACATTTTTTTTCATCATTGAATTCAAACAAGATTTTTAAAATCTAATATTTCACAGATTCATGTGTTAGTTTACAAATTGTATTCCATGTCAATATGGTAATGGTCTCCTTATTCATTTCATATAAAAGTAAATATCACTTTTTTTGTTGATCTGCTGGTTTGTCCATCATGGTAAACCAAACTAAAATTTCTATCATGATTCAAACTCAATGACATGAAATCAGTAGGCAACTAACTTATTGACTAAGCTTTACTGATGCTATTTAGATGTAAAGGGTAGTTTGAATTACTAATATGCAAGCGGTATCAGAATTCTGCTGTTGTCACCATCAGTACTTGGGTCAGCAAAGACATATATTTGACAAACAGTATACCAACTGTAAAAATGAAATGAATTAAACAAAGACATTTCAGTACTTAAAGGAAGCTTTTATACCAGCATTCAGATATATGTATACACAACTTCATTTGATCTGTTGCATGTTGAAATTTTCTAAGAGTGAGGACTTGACAAAATATCAATTTCATAATTTTCAAAATGAAAATATTCTAAAATTTTAATCTTACTTTTTGAAAAAAAAAATTTTGTTCATTTTGTTTGTTCTGGAATTAAAGTTGTTTTTTGTTTTTTCGATTTGTTCCAAGATATGTTTTTTTTTTTTTTTTTTTAAGTAAGATTGAAATTTTAGAATATTTTTATTCTTAAAGCATCATTAAACTTGTAGAATATTTTTATTTTCAAAACGTTAAAATTTTTTAATAGTTTTTCCAAGACAATGTTTTAAAAATCAACCCTCCCCAAATGTATTTTCAAAAACAATATTTGATATTTTTTGAAAAATGAATTCATAACAATGCAGAGAGAATTCATGTACTTATTTTTGTCATTAGGAGTATGCCCATTTCTATGATGTATGCAAATTCAAAAGCAAACAGACCATCAGATTGAAGTAGCACCAACTATTCAAAACAAATATAAGTGACTATTTCAAATGATAAACATTTTTTTAAAACTCTTACCTGGTATTTGCAAGTCAATTTCATCTTAATAAATGAATATATTAATTTATACTAAAATATAAATTTTTGTGATTTATCCATAAACAACATATGACTTCGGTCATTCTTATGAATAAATGTTTGTTTGGAAAGTATTGAATGGTGTATTTCTAAATGCATTAATAAATCTCTTTCATTTGTCATATAACAAAAACCCTTGTTGCAAATGCCTGAGCATAATTTTTTAGACTCTTAGACTGTTTGTAATCACTGTGGAACTCTTTAATGAATAGGATTTAAAAAATGGAACTCTATTATGAAATGCTGGGGTGCTCTGAATTAGATCCCATTAGTTTTGGAAAGAAGAGTCAATAACCAAAATTTCTATCCGATAATTACCTATGGAGCTGAAACATGGAACCTAACCAAAAGATTGGCTTTCAAACTAAGAACCATGAGAGGATCATGCTTAAAATCACATGAAGAGATCATAAAACAGCATAGTATATCAGAGAGAAAAAAAACTAGAGTCCGAGACATCATAGAATCCATTAAGAAACTCAAATGGCAATGGGTAGGCCATATTGCATGAATGTCAGAAAACTAGTGGACATCATAACTCACAAAATGGATCCCCAGAGATATCATATATGAAATTCTGGTCAGCAGAAGATAAGATTCATGATGATTTGGTCCCAAAACTATTGATGGCTCAGCTTTTAGGGGTTTAGCTAATGATTTACAGGGTGCTCCCAACCAAGTGGGCATGCAGCCCAAATAAAGGAAAGAACCAAGCATGATTTTTTATTCATCGCTAAAATTGTCTTTTAAAATGACTATGTACACACACACACACATATATATATATATTATACTAAATTCTCATCTCAGTCTATTCGTCTCTTTCAATGCGACAGTTATGTATTAGGAAATGGATATATTTGGTCCAACAGGATAAATTATAAATTGCATTATATCATATAGAAACTTATTCGAAATAATGTCCCATCGTTACAGTTAATATATCACTCACTCAAGACAAATAAGATATAATGAACAATTAAAGAAAATGCGGCTGCTGCTGCAGGAATTGTTTATTCTATTTACATTATCTACAGTGAATGATGTATGTATTAACTGTGTTATGATGGGAGATCATCTCAAATAAGTTTATATATAATATAATGCAATTCATGATTCATTCTGTCACACTAAATATGTCCATTTCTTAATACATAACCGTCACGAAAGAGACAAATAGACTGATAATAAACCAGACGAGAATTTGGTGCAAAAGCAGTCATTTGGGCTTTTGCATATATATATATATATATATATATATATATATATATATATATATATATGTGATATGAATAAAGATTTTTTTCAATTGTTCATTACAGATTGTACTATTTCAATGGAAAAAGATTTTTAAATGAACTATTAAGACATTCTTTTTAACCATTTATACCCTTATAATTCTTATTTTGGGGGTTAACCTACAGTGTTAAGTTATTGGTCAATATAGCTTGGCTGCTTTGTGGCAAACTATGGGATTTAAACTAGGGGAGAGGGGGAAAATCCGATGTTTATGGTTTTGAGATATTTATATAGTACAAACTATTTTTTTTATTGATATGGTTTGTTTTATTTTGTAAATTTAAAAAAAAATGTAATTTGAATTTTCACTACCAGGAAACTTGCCCCCATTTTAGTTTGAGTTACTATATATAAGATTATAAATTTGGATGAATTGTTGAATATGTAAAAAAATGATAGAATAATCAGAAATCAGTGAAGTGTAAGTGCAAGTGCCACTTGACCAATACAGATTGCATTGCTACTACTTCACCTTACAAACTTTCATACCATGGTCGAAAGTTTATGAAGTGAAATTTTGGCATTATGGTCCTTGTAAACCAGGTGTTATTCACCACCCAATTTTCACTTTAGATATTTTCAAGACTCCAGAATACAAATTGAACATTGAATCTTGTGAGTTGAATAAAGTTAATTAACTTTTGTAGATTTTTATTGGTAAATAACAGCCAGATCTAAAAGGCATTACATGGAATCGGCCATATTGTTTTTAGAGTATATAATGAAAGTATGTGTTAGAAGTTGGGAGTGTGTGTAAGGGACACAGAGTTGAATTGGCATCTGGATTGTAGATTGTAGAGAAGTATAAACTTATCCCGTTAATGATTTACAAAAAGTATAGTTTGCCATGTTAAGGAGAATTGGATTTGATGATTTAACAAACATGTTAGAATGAACTTTCTACAATGTATCAGATATATTTTGTACTCACTGTATACATATTTGCTTGGGTCTATCAGACTCTTCATCCACACAATATCTCAAAAGGTTCTCAATAAATATCAATGACATTTTATGGAGGGGTTAGCAATATACTATGGAAGAATTGATCAAATTTTAGGATGGATCCAGGATTTTTTTTAGAGATACTTTTATCATTTTTGCAGGAAAAGATGTTAAAAATGAAGAGTTGAAAGGAAAAAGTTAAATTTAAATTTCAAAAGAAGTTATTCAATATTTTTCTTTCAAAGGTCTTTCCCTTGCTTTTTTTACATTCTCATCAATTTTTTTACTCAGTATACAGCATTAGAAAAGGTGTTGTGAAATAAGTGAATGTGTCTGTATGCAGTTGTGTGTGTCTTACTGTAAAGAAAAGGTGAGAAACAAGGAATTAAAGTACTAAGGGGATAGTTATACAAGTCGAGGGAAGCCCTGAAAAACTTGGCCAGGATTTCAGCTGATCTGGCACACAAGAGTCACGAGAGAGAAAATAGGGTGAAGTTGACTGCATTGACCAATCAACATTGTATATCTTGAGAGTCTTTGAAACCTTTTTGCTGTTAATTTAGTTTTGGTTTTGACAGTGGATCCTGACAGACCTAGCTCTGGAAGAGAATGATGGTGGCCAATGAATTTACTCAGAAATAATAACTACTTTTGTGGCTTGCAATGAACTTTGGAATTTCAAGAAATTAAGTTTAATGAAGCAGAATTCAATATTTTCTTTTATCAGCAAACTCATTGCTGATGCTTCCAACTGGAATAAAAGGAGCTTTTTCCTGAAAATGGCTGGACTTTGTCTTAGAGAGAAATATATGATAGAGCTTTTTCTGCATGGATCCATCTTTTTCCTTCAACAGACACTTTAATTGACAACGAAATACATTTGGGCATTTTTTCCATCTTTCTCTCTCCTCTCCTATAATTTTTGTTCGAGACTAATCATCATCCCGGTGAGGTCAAAATGTCACTGGAAGAAATGAAGTTATGCATTTCAAAGACATGCACATTGTGTATCGCATGTCATATGCACTGACCATGCTACAAAGATATGCGCTCTCTGAGTGCTTCATAGTTCCTGATTGATGCTTCTTTTTATTCCTTTCATTCTTTTAGCATTGAAAAGTCAAAAGCTTTGTCGCTTGTCCTGCATTGTGCAGATATCAGCCACCCCGCAAAAGAATGGAGTATGCATAAAAAATGGACAGATTTACTTCTTGAAGAATTCTTCAGACAGGTAACTCGAACATTTTCATTCTGTTTTGTTTTTGTTTTCTTCTATTGAGTTTTAGGAATGTTCTTATTTTGCGACAGTTTTATTCTTAATTCCCCATCTTTACCAAACATTCTTTAAATACATGATGCCCAAGGTGTAACATCTGATCCGTCCGAAAAGTATATTGGAAGGCGACTGGCTAGGGTGACATTACACCATTAAATGGCCTGTGAGCTCATCTGAATCATCTCCTCCAGATTACTTTCCCAAAGAACATGGTGCCTCATACTCAACCATACAAAAATTAAAAATTGAAATAAAAGGAGAAGTTGCCACCAAAGACTTTGAACTTTTTCTGAATTTACATATATCAGTAGCTTACAAAAGGAATGAAAGTTACATTGAACCTTTCAAGTAATGCATTGCATATGTTTATTCGATTTGGAGTTTATTGCATCAATAACATTGTTATAAAATCAGTCATTACATATGGAACAATTTGGGCATTACTTTTGATTACACCCAAGGGATAGATATTCACACTGTTTATCTAAAGGAGAGTCCCTACATTTCTGCTATCATATCAGTTACATTTCAGATAAATAGATATCTGATGTTATTCACATAATGAGATTTTCACCTGAAAAAAATTTGACCAATCCAAGTTGGAGGTACAAATAAGCATGATAGTTCATTTGGATTGACTATGTTTATTGTCCTCTTTTAGGAGAGGACTAAATATGTTCTGACTTAATTATTCACTAAATCAGTATTAAAACTATTGGTTCTAGCAATATCTAAACATGGAAGATGTTTTTTAAGAAAAGTCCACTGCTTGATATTTGGACTCGTGTCAACAAAAAGAAAAAAAAGAGGTCATTTCAATTATTCTTCCTAAATCTCATTCATTTTTTTATTATTGATTTTTGCTACTATTTACCTTCATCTTAATTGTTGTTGCTTCTTATTGGAACTAAAATCGGGTTTGGTTCCCTTCGGCAGTGAGTAAATGAATTAACAGTACATTGGAATAAAGAACAAGTTTCAGGTGAGAATCAAACTCACAACTTCCTATTTGCAATGTTAATTTATTCACTCACTGCTAAAAGGAACCCAGTCGGAGTCGCAATAAGGAGCAACAAGATAAATAGTAGTAGAAATTAATAATAAAGATTTACAATACTTCATCTAAAAAAATATATAAAATTCATTTTATTGAACATCTTACAGGTAAATTATTTTAAATCATTTGGAAATTGATAATCTACAGTAAACTCTCGTAACATTATTTATTCTAACAATAGTATTTAATGACATTTTCAAATGGTACATTTGTTTTCATATTCTTGCTTGACTATTGTACAGTACATGAAGATTTTAATGCATTATTTCAAACACTAAAATTAGCAAACCCTTAAAATAATGTGATCAAAAGTAAAACAGAAGTCTTTTGGAAAATTCAAAAGAAAAGTCTTATCAATTGATGATAAGACAATATGTATTTAAAACCCACCCATTATAAAGGCAAATATGTTGTAACTCTTTTTTACTTTTCGGAGAAAGATTATTTTTAAATATTTGTTTTTCTCTTTGTTTTCTAGGGAGACAGAGAACAAGAATTAGGTCTGCCATTTTCTCCACTTTGTGATCGAAAAAATACGTTAGTTGCAGAATCTCAAATTGGTAAGTTGGAAGAAGGTAATATAATAAGAATAAGCAAAAAGGAGAGAAATTCTTTACATAAACAAATCTATGTACATTCATACATTTAAGCATACAGAAATATATATACATGTACAAATGGGTATTTCTCCTCCAAGAGGTCAAAAGTGAATGGAAACTTTGTTTTTACAATTTTGAAAGCTCATGTTCTTTCTTTCACTCCTTAAATATTTAACCTGGCATAGATGGGTACTCCTGCTAGTATATATATAACAAAAAAAAGTTCTTCAATATGCATCTTTTCCTAATGGAGAGCACATTTCATTGTTTGTATTGAACCTTAATGCACATTTGAAGCAGATTAAATTCAATACAAATCCTAAGTTCATCATAGTCATCATTGCTTACCAGATTCCCTCTGGCATGAAAGGGCCTGAGTTGTGCTTAAGAGCCTCTTCTTTTTTTCTGATATGCACCGTTTACTCACTGCCATAGATTCATGGCCTTAGGTGTGAAAAAAAAACAAGTAAAAAATTGAGATGAAAGTAAATAACAGTCAATAATAATTGACAAAACTTTATCTGATAAGAATTGATTAATTGTAGTTCAATCACTAACTTTCTCTCCACCAAACCTTGTACATATTCTATGGATTGATTTTGTTCCAAGTGTGAATTCATACAGTAGACAATTTCTCATGATCAACTTCTGGAGCACTACGTTGGTTTTACTTATTATTATAGGTATACTTTTTTTTAAAGTTTTCTGGTTATAAATGATATATTTCTTTTTTATGTTTCTGAAAATGCTTATGGATAATTATATGATGAAAGAAATAACACTGACAATCATCAAAATTTTTCGGGTAGCTTGATGGAGTTGGATCTTGAGTCATCTATCAGCACCAGTGTGTGCCTTCTTAAACACTTTTATCAACACTGCCTCTGCATCATTTTCAATAAGTACTTGAGTGACTTCCTCACAAACACTGATATCTTCAAGATGACCAGTACTATTGAAGCTATGCTGCGAAAGGCTCATCTGCATTGAGCAGGCCAGGTGGCCGGAATCGACTGATGCCACTGGGCAACAACGGCTGCTAATAGGCAAGCTGCAGAGCTTGAGCAGAAGAAAAGAGGCTATTCCATTCAAATCGAGCTTCCTTTGGTTGCCAGATTTTCTTTTGCAGCAGCTGTGAAGGAACTTACTAATCCTATGTATGACTTGTTGGCTATTGGTTGACCTGCAATAATGATAAATGCCTTGATTTTACATCAAGGAAGTATTTCTAGTGAACGCATTGTAAAAGAAATTTGCATTAAATAAATCCATTATATGAGAATGGCTATCTAAGTTTTTACTAATATATAAAATATCATGTCTGTTAATCTAATATACAAATAAATAATAAATTTTCATAAAATACTACATGAATTTTCAAATCTCTATTTGCCAAGGCATACTATGATGATATATATTGATTTATTTAGAAACCGTCAACATAGGTTTCTTCAGCTTTCAAGTGGCTTTACCCATCTATCTATTAATCACTTGTACAGGTTACACTGATAGACGGATGAAATTTTTTTAAATTACTCTTTACTAAGTCTTAAAAAAAGTTGGGTGTATTTTTTTTTTTTTTTTTATTCTTCCCCCAAAATGAAAATTTCGAAAAGTGTGCTAAACTGATCCTTTGGTTTGTGTCATCCAATAAAAGGCAAGACAAATAACTTATTCATTGATCACCCCTTTTTTCAATTTTTTTCTATTGAACACCTCCAACATAACATGCTGGTCATGTAATGGTTTCTATTGAATGACTAAGCTGACCTGTTTTTTTTTTCTTTTTTAGGTTTTATTGAGTTTATTGTTGACCCCAGCTTCACTGTTATGGGTGATGTATTACAAAAGATTTTATCCCCAGTATTCCAGTCACAGTATCAAACAGCTTCATCGAAAGTAGAAGAAGTGATATCAGAAGAGGTATTTGAACAGTCAGACAATGGAAATAGTGCTTTATCAAGCGCTAGCAGCAGCAGTAGCCGTCCTACACGATCTGGTGGTAAGTTCATTACTACGTTTCAATATTAATAGGGTTCTAAGAAGGGGAGATAATCTGAGCTTCATCACAGTCTTACCCAATATAAGCATTGGAATAGCATAGAATTAGGAAAACGAGAGTCTGGGAGCAAAAGTTCAATACCGGTATAAGAAATTAGGTTCTTGAAAGTTCTGGTTGAAGAATGGGCACCCACTGAGTTAAGGGCCCGTGTGGATGTCAGTGGAAAAGTTGAGAAAAAAAGGGAGATCTAAAGAGAACATGTACGTCAAGTACGGATGTGGACATAGGTATTAAATGGAGTAAAAAAGACTCGTACAATTATGTAGATGTGAAAAATGAGAGATACATTTAATGCACAAATAAAGAATAAAAATGAAATACATGTAATTAAAGTCTTAACTTGATTGATAGTGTAAAGAAGAGATGTTGAGGTTATTCCACGCATAAAATGGAACTTAGGATAGAATAAGAATTTAGGGGACACATGGCATAATGGGTTTAATGTTGTTTCGTCTATCTATTGAATAGAGTGAGATGAATCAAGCCTATTATTATGAGTGGTTTAGTTGACCAAGCCATATTATGAAAAGGCACTTAGGCAAGGTTGGGTGCAAGAAGGAGCTAAAAGGGACAAAATAATGAGCACAGTATTTACATGGTCACCAAAAATAGTAGTTGCAGTATTTGCATTTAATACCTATAAAATTCTTGCAATTCTCACTTTGTGGCAGATAAGTAACAAGACTATATAATCACAGTCAAAGAATAAAAACTACGCCAACTGCAGGTTTAGAAAGAGTTAAAGGAAGAAGGTAACTGGCTTGAAAGTTGGAGACCATAAATGATTGACCATATGTGTTCAAGGCTTTCATTGGGAGTCAGTGATGGTTTAGATATCTTGCTAACAGAAGGGCTCTGTATCTAATTCTTCACTAAAAGTGTAAAGGTTTCCATGCCAGCCTTCACACTCATTTGATTTCCAAATTCAATACCATTCCAATGCTTGTATGGCAAAAATCTTTGAGTTCACGTGTGGAATCCACACCTCGAAAAGGAGATTGCAGAGCTAGGAAGCATACGAAGAAGCGCAATGAATATGGTCCCTAGAACTTCAAATACAAAGACATGCTTTGAAGATTAAAACTACACGAGAAGAAGAAGAGAGATACAATACAAACATTTAGAATAATAAAAGGCCCAGATTATATCCCAGCAGAAAATTACTTTATAAACTTTGTAGTTTCTTTTGCTCATTATAAAGTACACCACAAACAAAGGAAAAAAAATTTCTCTCAAAGATCAATAAATAACTGGAACTCAATAGTACAACATGACTCAACTATACCAATAATGAATACCACTTTGAATATGACAAATATAAAAACACATGAAAGACAAAAATCTTTTAAAGTAAATAACTTCAGCAAAGATGAGATACAACCATATACATAGACATCATTTTTACTCACAAAATTTTCACATGGTTCATGATAAAATTCAGATTATCTCCCTTTTTTGGCAAAATCTGGCAACCCTGAATACTACCTTGGCTTTCTCCTGGACTCTTTGCCTTCTCTACTAATTCTGACTTATTTTCAGTATGTGCTTCTAAATCTAGTAATAAAAACATTAACAAATGTGTGCTGTTCTAAAAATCCTTGTCATGGAAGGTTTTGGCAAGATCTTAATGTATTTTTCATTTTTACAAAGTACGTGCAAAAGTTTTCAGCTGTGTATTTGGTCTATGGTTTTATAGTGACCCCTATTCTTTTAGTTAGGAATTAATTACAAAACTCTTCTTTTAGCTAGATATCCTAAACGTCACTTCCTCTGATGACCCTTATAAAACTCGTGGAGGCATATGGTCCAATGCTCATCAGCGCCAGTCCAGTATTCCTAGCTGGCTGGCTATGCTTCTAGCCCCGGCCTTTGCAGCTGCTCACTCTCTTTCCTTCTTTCTAAGATCATTATCATTTCGGCAACCCACTTGCTGATCTGATTTTAACCATTCTTCCTCCATGACCTATCTCTGTGCTAACTTTGCCCATTTCACTTCACCCATATTGAGCCTCACACGTACACACAGCCTCGCATCTATGCCACCGTGTCTTCATCATGTGCTACAAACATGTATCACCTCTCACTCTTGTGAATGAAATAGCAAAGTCTGTTTACAATCTGATAGTCACGATGATAGTTACGTTTTCTAAACATCCTTACTTTGGGAAATATGCATGGATAAAACTCTATGTGCTCTATTTTTTATGGTCTGTTCATTGAGAGTCTATCAGCGTCAGAGAATAGCCCCCAAGTTAACTCAATTACTTAGCAGTAAGGCTCGCACACTGAACCTGGTTTCTACATATTATCTTGGAACAATCCAAGCAGTTCAGACAAACTCCACTTCAACACCAACGCCAGTACTAGCAAGACAAGGAAGCTCCAACTTTTCGCCATCTCTTCTTCTAACATTACTTGTCACGATCAATCGTATTCATGTTATCCTTACATGTACCTCATCTTCATTCTTGTATTAAACGTACGTCTCTTGTCTGTCCATAATACTTGTATGTGTTCATTCCACTTTGTTTCATCAATGAGTGTCCCACTTCATACTTGGCACACATTCCATTCTCTTTGTACAGCATCCTTCCTTCTTCCCTCATCTACAGGGCCACAAGCACACTACACACCCAACCATGACAAGGACCAAATCTCCTTGTCTTACATGAATATCATCACGTTATCCATTTCATCGTTTCTCAACCCTAGAAGCCATCCTATAGTTTTTTTTAAAAAGGGGCAAAGAACTTTTGTATTTTTTTGTATTTGTTTTCTTCCAGAGAAGAGAAATATTATTTCTGGGATATTAGTATTTGACTGCAGCACAATCCCAGCTAACGAGTAATTGACTCTTGATCAATAGTCTGTGAGACACATACTCTTACTGTTGAACTTACTTTGGCTGGACAGGACAATTACCTTCAACACATTCTGATGATTAATATCTTTCTTCCAATATCTCAGCAAGCTACTGCAATATCATATTTGACCAAATTTTAAAAATATATTTACCTGTTAACTTTGAAAGGTGGTGAGTGTCATTGCTTATCATGTTAGCCATAAAACTGCAAAGACAAAATTTCTGTTATGCACTGCTAATGGTTCAATCCATCCTATTCAAACATTGACCATTTTACTTAAAGTTCTTTTTTTGCTAGAATATCTGCACATTTAATCACTGAAACCTAAATAATATCATCTTAATTTTATCACATTTCATCATAAATTTATCATAATAATACATAAAAAGTTAAATTTATCTACAAACCCATGACATTTGCTATAGTAATGCTATAGACATTTGATTTTTTTGCCATCTGGTGCAAGGGTTTTATGCATCCTGGGCAAAACTTGAAGTATTTTTGCCCCCAGTTGTATTCTCGTGACAACTTTTTTCAGTTTGGGATGCACCCCAGACTAGGGTTTCATAAACTTTTCTTACTCATGGCACCCCTGAAAGCATTTTTTTTAACCTAAAAGATATATATATATATATATATATGTATAAAAAGACCTGAGTTATTAAGCATAAAATCCAAGTGCCAAAGCCTTAAACTAAACATACATGATATAGTGGAGTGCAGTAGCCATCAAGTGGATACAGACTTGATACGTTTTTTTGCAAGCGTGACACTATATAATTCTTGAACAAGAAATTCATAAAAATACAAGACTATGGTTATTTATATTCAATCTTCATTATACATTAAGAATAGCTTTCTTAATGAAAAACCAACAACTGAAATCTGGTTCAACAGATTCATTTTTTGTTTTTTGTTTTTTTGCATAAACACCACATAATAATTTTTATTAAAAAAATCTGCCGCATAACCCAAGTGGAACCCAGTTTGAAAAACCCTGCCTTAAACAGCTGCCAAAGTTCTAAGTTCACCTAATGGATGGGCCAGCCATGACTTCCATTTTTAACAACTTTTTGCTTTGAAACATTTGATAAATACAGAAAAATGAAACAGTGTATTTTGTTTACCTTTCCTCAAAGTGTCTAAGTTAAAATTTGGTTCTAAATATAATTTTTGATTGAGTACCAAAGTCTTGGAGGATTGTTATGTTATCAAAATATGATGCAGTTTACCCCTGCCATTGAAAATGAAGACGTATATGAAATATATGGCATTTTATAGACGTGAATAATGGAGAATTGCATTGCAATAAATTGGACAGTAGCATTTTTTTTAATCAATTTTTCCTCTTTCATAAAATTCAGAATTTTTGTCAACTCATTAGAACATGAATGAAGTTCCATTTTACTATGGCAATTGCATCCCTTAGCATCACTGAAGATATCTGCACATTGGTAATTATTACATAAATGGATGGACAAAAAGATGTTGGTTCCAATGTTGGCAGATTTTTATTGAGGCAGTAATTTATTTTTGCATGTGATTCCGATACTTCAAGTTCCTATTCATGCCTGAATTTTGTGAGATGAACTGTTTTAATCATTGTATGTAGTTTGTTCTGAGTAATTTGCTCATTTTTCCACCAACCTTTAATAGAATTAAGTCAAGGTAATGAAAAGAGAGAGAAGCATTGGAGAAAAAGAAAGAATCTGTGTACATACTCTGCTTTGATAACTCAATCAACAGACCAAACATAGTCATTAATAGCTTCTGGGAACTATTAATCAGAAAAGAACAAGCGATGAACTTCGATTTGTATAGACATGGCCTGAGGGAAGTTCAGCAGAAGATCACTGGGTTGGTACAGAGGTCAGGAGGAGACAATCCCCAGAACATGCAGACACTAGCAATGGATATGACATGTTCAAGAGGGGAGAGATATGCTCCTCCAGAACAATATTCCAGGGCACAATAGAGACCCAAGGTAAAGCAAACAACAGATATGAGTAAATTAGTCTGAACTAACCTTATACGACTACTCGATTTTTAATCAACATTCTTTGCACTTTGTTTTTCAGGTTATGAACTAAAAAGACCTTGGAAACCTATTTTGGAAGAGAATAAATCAAAGTGGATTGAAATTGCTGCACAAGGTATGGAAAATTTTCATATTATTGATATTTATTGGAATAAGTTCCCTTTTGAATATTTTCCCAACAAGCACTATCTCGACATTTTTAAATCCAAAGTGAACAAATGCCTTACCGATTGTTAGTCTTTTCTTAAAACTGACTCTTTTTAGTGTTTCTAACTCTTATAAGTCATTTCAATTCTTTAATTGTTTTTTAGTCTTTTTAGCCTTCATTCCAAACATGACATATTTTAGTGCTTTCAATTTTACAGTTTTAACATCAATAAGCTATTTTGAGGTTTTTTTTACTGGTCTTAATTCTTTGGTATAAATAACTCCCTTCTCATTAACACTTTGATATGAAAAGTGGTCAAAGGGCCTTGATTAGGGGAACCAAACATAATCAAAAAAAAAAAAAAAAATGGTTTACTCATGCAGTCAAAACATAATGGCAGTATTTAAATAATTTTGCAATTGTATTGTACTTATAAAATATCAAAAACTTTATGTTGCTCTGCTTTTCTTTGTTCATGTTCAACCAGGATGAAGCCAGATTTTTTACGAATTTGCTCAAAAAGCAAGACTACTCTATGATCAGCATTTAATAATTATCTCCCTGAAAAAATACTATTGACAAAAATATAGATGTACATGTGGTGTATTATATAAGTATTATATAAGTAGTAAATATCATCAGAGAATAAAGAAGTGGAAGGTAGCAATATCTATTAGGAATATGGAATGTCAAATCAGCCAAATTTCCTAATTAGCAAATATAACTACATATTTACTTTTTTTTCTATTATTTACATAGTTTTATCCACTAATTAGGAAATTTTGCCAATTCGGCATAACATATGTAATGAACAGTATGATTTTCCCTGTTTTTTTCTCTGTCTCTAACTATAGATTCATCCGTACGCTAAGTAGGTTCATCAAATAAGAATGAGGCAATTGAGCATTGACTTTTGACTACTATTTTTTTTAGTTATGGCACGTTGAAAGTTTCATTAAAAGGTGAGAGGATAAAGAAAGAGAGGTAGAGAGCATAAGATTAGAAGAGAGAGTAGTTAGAAAAGATAAACATTGGGGTATGCTGTGGGAATGCATTTTGGAAGAAGGTCATTCCTCTATCATCTATATACTTCTAAAATTCTCATTCTGTTTATCATTTTATACCTTCAAAAGTTTTCTTGGGTTGAAGATGGGGCTGAAAGCATATCCCTAATTCTAACCTCTGAACGACCCAGCTGTTGAGGCTTGCTCGTTGTATTGCTATGTTTGCTGGAAGACTTTTCTTCTAGTACTGCACCATTGATGATTAGTCAAACCAAAGAAAGGAGAGAGGCAGGAAACAGACAGCAGCGGAAAGAGAAAAAATTAAGAAAATGAACATAAAGGGTGATCAAAGAAAAGAAAACGGAACAGATAAGAATAAAGTGAGAAGGAAAGAATAATATCAGAAGAAAGATGTTGAAAAAAAGGGGGGGGTAATCAAAGAATGAGCTGTGCCACACTGTTGGAACAGCTCTCCCTTGTTTTTTTTTGGGGGGGGGGGCATAGTGAACAGCATTTTCTCACTATCTATATACAACTAAAATTCTTTATTTGAACAATTCACTGATAAGAAAAATTAGCCTCTTTATGTCCAAATACTCATCTCACGTGGCCTCAAAACGTCTTTGAAATTGATAAAATTTCAAACATTTTCTTTGCTTTGATGTGATATGCATCCTCATCCCCCAGAGTTGGCAGCTCTGCATTCCATCACTTTTTTTAACACCACATCGCTGACGATGAAAGATAGAAGAAGGTACAACTAGTATAATCAACAATAGACACATTGTATCACCAAGATTTCTGCCCGACCACTATCGTCTCACAAAATGAAATTCAGTAATGCTTGTTTCCATGGATACACCTGTATGGTTTGGAACATATTTACATGTTATCATTGATTCAATTGAGGCGAATAACATTTTCATCAATTGACATAGGATGCCATTGGATGTGCTTCCAGTCAAATAACCAATCATCTGCTTCCAGTCAAACAACCAATCATATACATTTCTTGAGATTCTTGCATTACCAGACAACAAATATAACTCAATTATTTCCTTCCATTGACAGAAACAAAACTCAACAGAATGACACAAATAGAATCTTCAGGCATTATTCACCATTTTTTCATTGTTTAGAATCTTCTTTCTTTCAAACTTCTGTATTTCTTCCTTCTTCATTGACCACGGAAACTTCTTGCTTTCTTCATTCTCTTTCCTCCCAAACAGTGCTACCCTCTTTTCTTCTATTTCAGTTTCCTTCATAGTAATTCTTGATTTTCTTCTCTTGCTTGATATAAGTAAACTGGAAGAGAAAAGCCACTTTCATTTATCTTCTATTAGAAATGGACAATATAGGTTTCTTCAGTTTTTAAGCTGGTTATGAATGTATTGTGCATACAGGCTGCACTAACGGAGCTAGAAGGCAGTAAATTCTAACCATTACTCTTATGTCTAGAAAAAAATGTTTTTGTTTCTTTAAAAATTCACCTTCCAATAGATTATTAAGGGGGGGGGCGATTTATGACGTAAGTTTATCTTAAATTTGCTGCTTAGTTTGTGCATGGCTGCATTCATACTTGTTTATTTGAAAGATCAGATATTTTAGTAATCCAACAAAGGGTGAGAGAAGTAATATCCATTGATCACCCCTTTTTCCAATTTTTAAACTGATCACTCCCAACACAGCTTGCTGCCAAAAAAGGTTGGTCATGTGACTGTTTCTACTGGGTGAAAAACCAGACCTGTTTTCCTATTTTTGTTTAGTTTGTAGCAATGATATGTAACAGTACAGAGGCATGTCCACACAAGGAATGTCAGAGAGACATAACCCATATAGACAAGGAATAAAGTGAATGATGCATTCACATACTTGTACGTATCCCCTCTCAGTAATATATTTGACTTGGGCTGCAAACCAACCGTAGAAATTGAATGAATTGGACAAAAACATTTCAGTTGTCAATGAAGAAAACCTTTTAAATCATTTTAAGCTTGGATCTCAATATTAAATTTGTTAGACAAACTGTTTTTAAAAACAAAATTGTGTATATTAGCCACTTATAAATGACTTATAGATTATGATTAACTCTATCCACTCTGTCAACTGGTTTGCAAAAAGGTTGAGAACCCCTGATTTAAATAACTTGAGTCCAAGATTCTCATTGAGCTGGGTTTGACTGCCAATAATAGGAATGATGAGAAAATAACATTTTGGCTTCTTTTTACTTCAGTGAGGCCAAATTGATTACAAAGGGAAAAGCCTCCACCTCATATGAAAAGAAAATCAAAAGCAGCAGATGATCGGTCAAACAATTTTATTGATTCTTTGTTGATTTGATTTGAAAACTTTTTTGTCAAATAAAGTTAATTGTTCTGAAAATGGATAATTCCTGTCATCTTTAAAGATTTTGAATCTCAATAATGATTCCTTCCTGATTTTCTATCAAATCAGAGCAATTTCTTGTTGACCATTTAAGAATTTCTTGTTGTCCATTTTAGATTAAAAGCTTAACCCTTTGAATTCGTAAGCATGTGCATTCACTAATAATTTTCTAATTCTCATGAAGGAAACAAAGGGATGTATTCAGAATATATTTAAGCGGCAATTCCTTAACACGATAGGCATCCCACCAGTGGAGAAGTTGTTGCACTCACTGACATTCGTAGTGCAAGCAAATGACACTATAAGATCATTTACTTGAACATTGATGGAAACACCTGACCTGACCTTGGAGCAACATGATAGAGTAACCATCAGCAAGTGACAATAGTCTTTACATAAGGGAATATTTTGTTGTGGTTACATAAAATAATTGTATCCTTCATCAACTATAAGGTTTCAACTTCCAAACCCTGTTGTCCTCAGTGAGAAGGCCTGATCCAGGGATGGACATTTGCCCCCAGACCTGATATTTTGGGCTCAGCACTATTTTACTATGTACCAAAATCTTGACATTTTGGGTCTGAGCACTATTTTACTATACAGCATAACCTTATTTGATGACAGAGGTGATACCTCCATAAAGAAATATATTTTACGAACATAGCAAACCAACCGTAAAAATGAAATGAACAAAACTTTTTTTTTTTTTTGATTTGAGCTTTCCCCTCCCTAGTAGCTCAGGTACAGTGTATCTGAGGGTACAGGGTTCAAAGGGTTAATTATTGATTTCCAACAAAAAAGACAGACTAGTTAATTTTTGGAAGTACGAGGCGGTACAGAATAAGCTGTTTGTTTTGATTATTTTGGACCAGTGTTTTGTTTTATTTTGTTTTAAATTATAACCAACACGGTAAACAAGCAACAAAAATTATTTCTATAGCCTTGATCAAACAATAGCTTAATTAGCAATCATCAATTGGGTATGATATAAACAGTTTCCTCAACTTTCGTTATCAAAAAAACAAAAACATGATAACAAGACAAAAAAAAAAACTATTATCCAAAAGAATTAAAATGTTCAACTCTTTTTGTACCACTCTGTACATTCTAAAGATATTTTATCCAATTTTTCAACTTATATTTTGCTATAATTCTAGAAAAAAATTGCTTTCATAACCAATGGTCCATCTGATTTTTCATATCCAGGGTGCATAAAAATCTTATCTTGTACAGTTTTTTTCCGGTGACAAAAGTATGTGTGCATTTTTCAATTCAGCATGGAGAATCAATATTTTTTTCAATAAAAACTAATAAGATATCTGCAGAATTTGAAATCTTTTGCGCACATATTAATTTCCATTGTGTGCCGGGAGCAAAATGTATGCACATGCGCACAGCCTAGAAGGAACAATGTTCATACAATATTGTTAGAAATGTGGCCAACAGCAGAAGTCATAGAAAATCAACTTAATTGAAACATCATTGCTATTATTGCAGAAATGCAAAATCTTGAATCTTGATTTGATGCCTTAATAATATGACCCCTTTCCCTCCCCCATACAACCTCAGAATTAATTCAGTAGATATTTATTGTTTCATTTTCAAGCACAAATTGGTTTTCGGACAATTGAACTCATTGTTGTTGACAACGTTTTGGCTGATACATCCTAGGGCTGCCTTCAGATGTACTATCAAAAAATGGTAGTATAGAGAATTCTCCCCCCCCCCAGAAGCAGTTATAAATATTGCTGATATTGAGAAAAAAAAGTAGCTTCACTATCATTATATTTGGAAGGAGGCTGTAGAATGGATTGGCTGGAGCATTGTTAAAAAACAAAGAACAAGAAGGAGCCCATTATTAATTTTTTTGCTACTGTTTGCCTTTGTCTCAATTGATGTTGCTTTTTATCACAACTTAGGCTAGGTTCACTCCAGCGGTGAGAAAATAAATTACCTGCGCAGGTCTGAAAGAAGAATGAGTTCCAAGTGAGAATTGAATGCACAATCCACAGTACTGATGGGTGGCTCATCCAATGCACTACCCACCCCCAATACTACCCACTTCAACACAGTGGCAAGGGGTAGTCCAAATCAAACTCTTACCCTTTATCCCAACATCTTTTGCATCACACGGTAAGAACAGTCGTGCATTAAGCAAGTCACTATCCACTGATCTGAGTTTGATTATCACCAGAAACTTATTCTTCATTCTGATCTGAGCTGTTGATTTATTTATTTACTCACTGCTGAAGGGAGCCCAGCCTTAGTTTATTTGCATTAAAAAAAAAAAACAATTGAAATTAAGATGAAGGTAAATAGTAGCAAAAAATTAATAATAATGATTTAAAATACTTCATCTAATGAAATGAATGAAAATAAAATTAGAAGGAGGAATTCAGTCGTCCGAAAGACTCTTTGAATGCTAATGACCCTTCCTGAAACAGTATTAGGTTTACTTTTGATAACTTCTAGAGAATGAATATTACTCTTCTACATCTTAATATAAAACGTGTCCATCTGTCAAACTTTAAAAATGAAAATTTTACATTGGAAGGTGTTGGAGTAAGGGAGAGGATCTGAGAATGGAATCATAACACAAAGGTCATGAAGAGGGTAGGGAGAGGGAAAGAGAAGCAGGGTAGGTGTACACAAAAGGGTGGAGAAACGGAACATGATATTTACTAAAGGAGAAAAGATTAACTCTGTCATCAAGAAAAAACAGCAAGAAAGTAAAATTTGGTGGAATTGATACAGTTTTAAGTGCCAGGGATGCCAGCTTCAGGTAAATCTAACGAGTTTTTCCAGATAATTCATTGCTTTAAATTTAGCAAAGCAACAGGTATTCAACGACTTTTATACTTATTGATGAAAAAAAGGATCTCTGGCAGTATCATTTAGTAAAGGTGAAGACATCCAATGACAGTCTTACCAAGCAAGCAAAAAACAACTCAAGACTCTGAGGGATCAAAAACCAAGATAAAAAGACAGAGGGGAGAAAAGGGCCAAGTTGCATAATGCTACTATAAGTTGGATATCTCTTACCTGAAATAGCTGGGACCAGAAGTGTTTCAGGTTTTGAATTTTGGGATATTTGCTTATCTTAGGAATCAGGCCAAAGTCAAAGAAAAAAAGACGTTTGTTTCATTTAAACCTTGTACACATAGCCTGAAGGTAATCTATACAATATTTTTGATAATTTTATCCATGAAACAAAACTTACGATGATGAAAGCTGGTTACAAACCTTGCCAATATTATTGTGAATTTGTTTTGATTGGAATTTCCTCTTGTGATGTAAATAGAGTTTTACATTTCTAAAGAGTTGCCCGGAGATGATCAAGCTTTTATTTAAGTCAAAATGGTTTGAATAAAGTTTTGAAAATCAGCCTCATCTCTAGTATTTGAATTATACAACAGTGAGGTAAGATGTGGAATTTTCCACTTGTGACATCATATTGGCTCTCAAAATGGCGCAGATTTTGGAACATTTATCACTTTAATTATCATTTTCACTTTACTCACTAAACTATTGTAATTCATCTTGGAAATTTCTCCCTTACTCATGCCTAAGGAAGAAAGCGGAAGGGTGAGAAGAGGGAGTATGTAAAAGCGAAGGAAATATCATATAAGTAAAAGAGTATGAAGTATATAAGGAGGTAAAAAAAAAGAGAAAGAAAAGTATCATAATGTTATTACTATTATTCTTGTTGTTGTTGTTATTACACTAACGATTTTATTTTCCATTCATTGATATATTTATCAAATTTTATTTTCTTTTCGTTCAAATATTTTTTAAATTGTTTTTTTTATCTATGTTAGTTAATGCGAAAAAAAAAGTCAGAGAGTCAAAAGGGAAAAGAGAAACGGGGTTGTGTGAACTTGTACTAAGTTAAAACAAAAATAAATAAGAAAGGAATGAGAAAAAAAATGAAAAGCTGTGGCGGAGGGCCCGAGACCTGTATTTGCTTGTGTCTTATGTCTGAGCTTCAAAGCAGCCATACCATTTGGGTAATCCTTCAAAGTAGTAGTAGAACAGCTCAGGTATCTACCTCTTGTAGAGTGATCAGGACTTGAGTTTCAATTAATCAAGTTGGCCATAGTGTCAGAATACTACCCTAAAGCTAGCTCAGGTATCTGCCAAGAGAAGGAAACTCCAACTTAAGTAAGGGCTTTGCTCCCATTGTCCCAGCTTGGTAGGCCTTGGCATGCATACCCTTGGTTTAAAGTTTTTGGTTGGCCATATGTATACCACTCTGCACCTCACCTTGAAACTTCATCATGCAGATTTGGGGGCTGCTCGCATTCAGGCCCAACTGGCTGAAGACCTGTAAGATTTAGAAATTCTTCCCAAATCTTTGTTCACAAGGTCAGGTCATCATTTATTGATGAAGCTGAAATTTTATAATGCTAGAAACTGTCAACCGCCAACCAAAATTGTTCTCTGGTCAACATAGGTTTCTTCAGTTTTCAACTGGCTCTACCTGGATGGCTCTCTATAAATGGGTACACCATTGTAGCTAAGATGCTGAATATTTGAACCTTTACTCCTTATTGTGTCTAGAAAAAAGTGTTTTTGTTTTTTGAATATTCAAACTTTCTAGTGATCACCACCCAATAATTGATTGCCCCATATAGGGAATGCTGCCAAAAAATGTTGGTCACAAACATGTTTTTTCCTAAATTTCATTAGACGTTTGCTGTTTTAAAACCTTTGCTCTTAATCTTTCTTTCCCCACAGATGCAGCTGAAAGAGCACGTAAGGCCTCATCTGCAGCCAGCAACACTTCCGACGGCATTGACCATTTGGACGTGGACAGTAGGATTGAAGACCTCTCTGAGGGGAACAGTATATACAAAACTCCACCAGAGAGTGGGACAGTGCTACGAAGGGACAGTGATTCACAGAAAAGTGAAGCTGTAGACACGCAAGATGGAGATACTTGCTGAAGGCCCCCCTCCCAAGCCTTTTATTTATAACTTGTGTACATACATACAAACACACAGGTGTGCGTGCATGCATACATATGATTTGGTCACCTACTCACATATACACTCACAAATTGATATATACATGAATAAGCATACACACACACACACATATATATATATATATATATATATATATATATATATATATATGAATGTGTGTGCGTGTATACATGAACATATATCTATATAAAAATGCAGGCACACATACATAAATATATCTGTGTTGATAGTGTGTATGGATGAATGTATATGTATATAAGTTTCTAATACATATGGTGTGCGTGTCTACATCACTTTGGCTTAGTATACACACACATCGATACTTCTGCCCCAAACACATACATCAATACATCTGCCCCAAACACATACACACATATCAATACTTCTGCCCCAAACACATCAATATTTCTATCCCAAACACATCCACAGTTTTTACACATTATTCAAGTAATACATGCCTTGGTTTATATAATGCCACTACAAGAAGATAGGGCCTGACACAAAATATGTCTTACTCTTTTTTTTTTTTTTTAAACCTGTCATGGGCCTCAATTGCTAGCTTTTAATCCAAGTGTTGAATCCAACAGCATCTGCCTTAGTGTTGGCCGTATCAAAAAAAAAAGAAAATGAAAAATTTAACTTCCTTTACTTCTGCATGATTGTCTCCCTTTTTTTTATCATTCTTGTGTGTTATTTTTTTAAATTTCACCTAAAGAAAGTAGAATCATCTTTTTTCTCCTCCCTCAAACAAAAATCATTTTTTATTCACTAAATTACATCAAGTTCCTGCTCAGTCACTCTCTTTAAGGGCAGATCTTTATCTTTTTCTTTCTTCATTGTTATCAACTTGAGTGCAGCTAGGGACGGCTCTGGGTTCTGGCAACATGAGCAGTCGCCAGGGCACCAAGTGCCTGCGAGCATCTGCCTTGTGCCTGACACAGTAACACTTTCCAAATAAGGAAATGAATAAACTAAGCAGAATGAAAACAGTCAAAATAAAAAAAATTCTGATGTGAAGTCAGATTTTTCAGGAATATCTGACAAATACATTCTGGTGTGGTGAAACTAAGAGAGACAATTGGCAAAGGAAATTCTTATGACCAATGACAAGCTCACTCAGACCTTGAAGGGCATCAGCGTTCAGCTTGCCCAGGGGTACCAGGAACCCCAGGTCCGGCCCTGGGTGCAGCAAAAAGTTGAAAGGTTAATTTTTGTTGATAAGCATTCCAAAGTAAAGAAAAAAAAAAAGAAAAAAGGCTTTTACTATTTAAATTTGTGAAAATAATTTTTAAAACTGTTCTTCATGACCCCAAAGCATACTTGATGAAATTTAGTTAATAAAAAATCTTACAAAAAATTGACAAATTCTATCTTCCAGGGCTTCATTCATGAATCTGTTGTTGTTTATCATAATGTGATACAAAAAAAGTAAAAAAATCCCATAAAAATATAAAATGAAAATAAGAAAAAAAAGCAGGATTTGTATCATTCTACATCACTTCTTTCATAAACAGTTTCTCTATATCAGTGTACAAACTCTTTTTCTAAATGTGTATAAAAAGCAAATAACATACAGAAAAACATTGTAGACCCTGTTGTATATTACTACATTTTCTCTATTGAAAAGAATATTTAAATGGCAGTATAAATGAATATAATGAAATATAAAATGACTGTCATTGAGTCAGTCGTAACAGTTAATATTATTGCAATTATTATCATCATCATCATTACTGAAGTTGTTATTTATTATCATTATTACTAAAGTTGTTATCATTTTTTATCATTATCGCAAATATTTTCCTAGTTATACATTATGAAAACTCACATGGCAGATTAACTAGCTCAACTAATAAAGAATATGGTTTTCTAACTTCCTGGTACTGGTTTAAATAAGTATGCATCTATACCGTTTTCAAAGTATAATTATATTGCAAGATTGTCTACTAGAATTTTTACTACTAAGGTTGTTTCTGAAACAACTATTGTTATCAGAACAATTATTACTAATGCATTATAATCCTTATTATAGATTGAGCTGTTTATGTGTCTTCATAATTCAGAAATTCAACTGATCTGAACCAAACTTGGCATGGATACTAGGTATCATGTTGGGATTTCAAATACTTATGGCAATAGCATGTGTATGGGAGAAAATAATTTTTGTACAGGATTTTTTTTGGTTCAAATTTTAAATAGCTCAGCAAGTAGCCAAAAGCAACAAGTGCAAACGTCATAATAGACCTCTCACTCCCACATACGGCCAATACAAGGCAATTGGCTGAAGTGAATGGCCAAATTTTGACTGCCTTTCTCAGAGTTATCAAATGTAGCCAAGAACAGTAATCAAAGGCATATATTTCACATCAGTATCATACGAGCAGGATTTTCAGCCAGTTGTATCGATAATTCATTACTGTTCTTCTATAACTACAAGCAACATATCAATATCTGCAAAAGTGATACTGTTGCTATCATTATTGGTCTTATATATGTGGTTTCTTTTTTAGCTTAAAGGACTACCATTTTCATTCTGTTTGTATATTCATATTTTTAAAATGTTTAATCTTAAAGTTAATCTATCATCCTGAATTTCCTCAAGAGTAAAGAATACGAGAAACAATTTCCTCAAGAGTAAAGAATAAGAAATTTGATAATTTATTATAGATCACTGATTCATTTTTGAGAATTATGATTTATAGTTTATTCTGGATCTGAATTCAAGTTACAAATTGGCTCCTTTGAATATCATCTTTATTAAAATTGCTTTTTGAAAAAGCTAGAAATGCAAACTTATTTTTGTCTTGTTTATCATTTCAATCTCATTAGTTTAATAAATTAATCAAAAGCATGAAAGTGAGAAATAAATGACTTTTGCACTTGTTCATCCCCCATCTTCATACATTAAATCCGCAGAGGAAGCTACTTACTGCGATGACTTTTGAACAGGATGATTTAGATAACAATAACTGACTGATATCATCAAGTGAAGGATAAAAACCATGGGATAACTTGCATTCATTGTTATGTTATTGAATTCATTGGTATAAAACAACTTTGACTTAATGGTTCCAACTGTCTAACTAGACGAAAGATGTGTCTGGTCAAGGTTTCTTCTCTGCAATTTGCCTGGTGCAGTGACAACTGCTTTTTTATGCAATTCTAAGCACCAAACAACCATTGAAATAGACAGAGGTGGATCAGCATCCAATAGTCCAGGGGCAGTCTAGTTTGAGGTGAGAAATAAATGGACAGTTGGATGGGTGGGTAGCAATGACCTCTCCCACCATTGAAGGCAACTCATACCTTACAATCATCAGGTTGAACTTGTCACTGCTAACAGTGAATCTTTGCCCATCGAATGTCAATGATATGCAAAAGATCTTTAGATAGTATAGTATGAGACATCCTTTATAATAGAAATTTTCGTAACCCCTTTGTCACGAGGGACAATTAAATTTTACCCCAAAACAACTATTGTAAGCTCTAGATATTTCACTCAAAATGGTTAAAGGTGATAATTACAAAAGAATTCCATGATTTTTGAAGCACAGAAATGCATTTTAAGGGCTTAAAAAGTAATATTTAGAATCTCAAACTCTGGATCCTTAAAACATTATTGTTATAGTGAATTTTTTTTTATTTGCATAATAACTATGGTATTATTATTCAATTTTGTTTTTACATCACTGCCTTTATTTTGATAGGGGGTTTAATTTGGTGTTTAATGTTTAGATAATATCAGATACAAGGTGAAAAAATTAGATTGCAGGTTTCCTAGGAAAAAAAATCCATTTTAACAAAACCAATACTTGACCCAAACTCATTGGATAATTTCAACTACTATTTCCTTCCATAAGGCAGATAAACTTACTTGTTTGCAATTGAAATATTAAGATGTCTGCTATTAAAGAATAAGCGGGTATAAAGAGGAGTTGAACAAAATTTCAGTTGATACTTTTCTCTAAAAGAAAATTATAAAAAAGGCGACTATTAATTCATCAGCTATCAGGAGCCTATGACAGTAAAACAATGAAATCATTTCTTGACTAGGTTTTACATCCATAGGCTCCATATTTTACGATGCTAGGTTCCATATATCTGGAGATAAATGCCTGGAAGGTGGGGGTTAGGTATTTTCAGCTAGTCTAAACTAATAGTTGTAATGATAATATAATAATAACAGTTTACCGACAGATTTTTTATAGTTGACACACTGTTACTCATGCCTGGTGTCTCCTTGCTACACAATGATTATAAAAAAATATATGTGCATGCTTCTAAATGGCCTTGTACCAGACATAGGCCGAGTCAAATAAATACTTTGATTATTTCTCTACTAGACTCATAATCTGTGTATAACAGCAATTATTTGTACTTATTTTCAATACAAGGGAAAAAAATTCTCAAAAACTTCCAGAACAGTCCTGTTTACCAGGAACAAAGGGCGTTATTTCTATTTTTTATAAATTGCAAAGTCAACATTTTTCTTTCCATAAAAATCCATCTTGTATTTTAAGCTTTTTATTTTTTTTTTTTTATATATCTTTCCCAATTTCTTAAATATCAAATTTTCTCTGAAATCTACGATGAAAAAAATTTTTAAGAATGGAAAAAATAAATATCAATGTTGTACACCGAATAAAAAAAGTCAGTTTTTAAGTATCAAATTTTTTTTAAAGATTCTAATCATATCACATGTTTAAAAAATTTTCAATCAAAATTATAAAACATAATCTTTGTTTTGTTACAGTCTGCTTGAAGAATTTATTGGTTATTAGTTAATTCCATGAAAAAATTCATAGATATATTTAAATTTTTATAAGATGATTTAAAAAAAAAAAAGGAAAGAAACTACCTCATGCTTTTAAATGGAAGAGTCCATTAGTTCAAATGGAGGTTAGGAGATATTTTTATCAGAAAAATGTTTACCTTAAAGTGAATGGGTCTGTTGTTAAAGACCAAGAAACACAATGAACAAGGTGATTTTTTTCTGAATAGATATTGAATACAACAATACCCAGGAGTTACCTCCCTTACATTTCTCTTGACAATACCCTGATAAAATGTTATAACATTCTCATGTTTGTAAGCCCCAAAATATCAAAATACTCTCACTATCTCAACTTAAGATATATGAATTATGTATCTTTGAAGAAAAAAAAGAGAAAACACTCAAGTTTTAAGTTGAAAATTTCAAGTAAAAATGATGCTATCTTAATATTAGGAATAGTCTGTTAACTTCTATACTTTACACCTACTTGGAATCATAATTTGAGGCACATTCAAAAACACAAGTAGAAATATATTTTTTCCACTTTTGACCTTCTGTAGATCATCCCTGCGCATTGTTTATGACCTTTCCATGAATAAAAATTACGTCATCACATTCTTATTTTATCATCAATTTTCTTCTGTAATGTTCAGCTTCGTATATCAATCATGCAAGGAAATTCTTAATTATAAAGCCAAGAAAAATGCTGCTGCTCAGTTTACATTAATTCACACACTGGTCAAAAACAATGTGTACTGTCAAATCTATGGAAGGCAATAGGCGGAAAATAATTCTCCAAAGTTTTGTTCAGATAATCTTATCTCTATTTCCTATTTTTGAAGTTGTCAACTTAACGTTATGGCTGATCCTTCCTCCAGTCCTTGTCAGGTGTATAATCGAAGAAAAGAGACAAACCTTTTTTCTAATGTAAAGAAACTGGACAAGCCATTTGAAAAAAAATTTTTTTTTTTTAAGGTCTGCTTTTTTTCTTTTTTTTCTTTTACTAAAGGTCTGCTTCTTTTTCTTGAATTATACACCTGATGAGGACTGAAAAATGGAAGAGCCAGAATGTTATGTTGACAACAAAGATCAGAAGAAAAGAATGTCCGAACAAGTTTGAATGTTAATGACTTTTCTCAAAGTTATAGACAATGGAAAATAATTCATAGTAGTCACAGAAAGATTGAGAAATATGCGGAGGGATTTTGTGGCTGCTTAGATTAAACCTAAAAACATTTGCTAGAGACAAGTGGCTTAAAAGAAACAATTATTCAGCTCTTCAATCCACTCATATCAGAATCAGTTTACCCATAAAAAAGAAAAGGAAAAAAATAATGGTGTACTTAGATAATTTTGCAATTGCATTGTACTTTAAAAGATTCAAAAACATTATGTGGCTTTAGATTTTCTTGTTTATATTCAACCAGAATGAACTCTGATTTTTTAAGCATTTACAAAAAAAAAAAAATGAGGGAAACAACTCTATACTTAGCAATTAATAGTTATCTCCCCTGCCACATGTTACAGACAAAAAAAAATATAGCCATACACATGGTGTTTTACGAGAGTAGAATATTTGAAATCATAATTGAGTTTTATTCAAGTTTATGCTGTATACTAGGAAATTGAAATGAAGATTGTTTTGAAATACAAACGAAATACAAACTTTTGGATCTACTACCTCTGTCCCATAATAATTGTTACATCTGCATATACCATTTCATACACTAAATGTAACAATTATCATGGGACTGGGGTAGTATTAGACATTCCCAAAAGTAGCCCCCATATTTCCAATGAGAATTTAAGGAGATGAGGTTTTCTCCTTACAGAACTAAGCATACAATTGTTGATGTTAAAAAAACAACATAATTTTCAAATAAGTGCAAGTTTCATACTCTTCCTCAATACATAATGTTCCACTTCAGTTAATCACGATGTAAAAAAATTCTAATGGTTTTTGATATGACAAATCAATAATATCTTATATCATTCACTTTTATAATAAGTTAACATAATTTATAGATTGATATTTTTCACTTTGTTAAAATGAATAATATGTTTATTGATGACAATGTCAAAATCAGGTTTTTCCAGTTTATCTACATAAATAGTCAAACATTCATTTATGCTTAGTTGTTTAATTTCTTTCTTTTCAGATCGTTAACCAGTACACATTCCTCTGTACTTTTTGGCAAATGGTTCTATTCAACAATTTATTGACAGAAAAAAATTGTTAAAATCTGCACTGCAAATGAATTGTTATCCAGTGTAGGCAGTTGCTTTGATTTCTCTGTTGGTAGAAGTGTTGCCAGTTTGGGTCAGAAATGAAGGTAATCTGAGCTCCATCACCAAGACTTACCCAACACAGGCATTGGAATAATGTTGAATTCCAATGCCTGCGTTTGGTAAGTCTCAGTGATGAAGCTAAGTCAGCCTCAAGAGGCTGGTGGCAAACCCCCGTCTCCAAAGTCGCTTGATATCCAAATTCAACGCTATTCCAATGCCTATGTTGGGTGAATCTCTGGAAGAGAGCTTTGATTATCTCCTCCTTCTGGCCAAAACTGACAAACCTGGTTTGTAGTCAGCAAGCTCTCAGTCTGTTTTCTGTCTCTTGTTAAACACACAAAGCCTTTTTATCTAAATTTTTTTTTTTTTTTTAAATTGACTTCTACCTTTCATCATCTAATTACATCTCGTCCATGTTGTCACATCGTTGATTTTTGAGCAGATCTTTTTTAACAAAAGCAACATTTTCATGTCAATGAAGCCTTCATCTGTAACATCAACCTTGTTTTTGAAAATATTTTTCAAAGTAAATTTAAGAAAAACAAGGCTATCATTGCAAGGAGAAAAAAAAAATGACACTACCTCTGTCCCATAATAGGTGGCACGTTTACATATACATTTATATATAAATTTAACTACTTTTATGGGACAGCGATGATATGTTTTTTTTAGTAACATAATGAAAACATCAAATCTTTTGTGGGGCAACGTCTTTTCTTTTTTCATTGTTAACTTCTCATTGTTGATTTTTGATCAAATGATATTAACATATTTAAGTATAATTATTCTGTGACAACTTGATTTTTTTGTCAATCTATATTTTGTGCAATAGACGTAGATAAACAAGTTTTAAGTAAATTCATTGTTTGTAAGATTCAGATTTGCAAATAGTTTGGTCTTGGTCATTAACCTGTGGGTGCCTGCTAGACAAACAGGGTGTTTTACCACCATCCTTTACAAGCACTCAGATTAAATGGAATGCCTATCGTGTAACAGGGTTGCCACTAAAATATTTGAAATACACCCTTCTTCCACCCAATCAACCCTTCCAAGAAAACAGCAGTAGACATTCGTGTCGCTGTGTTATTTGAAATTTGTTACAGTGAATTTCAGATTGTCTTTGGAGGAAGCAGAAGGAAATATTAGGGATCCGAATGACTAAACTATTCCCGTAAACTGTTTTCTGCATCTTCCCAAATATTTTCTGGCCTTCATCATACGTCATATGTCAACTTACTTCCGGTCACAAATAGTGATTAGTCAGAAGAGCTTAGAACCTTTCAACTGCAGATGACATTGAATGATAAAAATTTACTTTCTATCATTGGTAGTAGGCCAAAGAGAACACAATGTTCACGTCATATTTGTTCTCCAGATACAGAAGGCAAGAAGGAGAAATTAGAAGAGCAGACACCATGCAGGGTTGAGCTAATGACTTAATGCAAGAAACTCAATGGATGACATCTGTTCTTTTCTCTTCAGAAAGGCAAGGAAGATGCATGTATGATATAGAGATTTAGGTAGATGTCTGTCATGATATCTTATATTGTGCAGTACATATACTCCACTTTGCCCTGTAATGAACAACTTACACCCAAATCAAGTTGGGTTCATAGAACGTAACCTGGATGCAAGTTGACACATGACTGTATTATTATTCTTTGAAAGTACAGTTTCAGCTTCGTTTGTTCTTCAGACTTGCTTTTGAAAACTCGGGATGAGTTTTTGGGCCTAGCAGTGGTGTAATACTAAAACACAAAAAGGCGAATTAATGCAAGGCTGACAGTTTTTAGGTGATGGGGCTTTCAGAAAAATTTAACCAATTTCAGAGACATTTTGAGGCCATATACAATGAGTGTTTGGACATTGATTAATTTATGTTATCAGTGAATTATTCAAATGGAAAACAGTGAACAAACGCCATTTTCCTTTTCAAAAAAAAGGTAAGCAACACACCATGAGGGCCTCGTCCAGTTCTGCTTGTTTACAAAATAAATAGTTGTATCTCTAATTTGATGTTTGGCCACTACATGGCTCACTTACTTGTTATATGTCTTTTGCCTAAATATTCATTGAAAAAAAAAATCTCTTAAATGATTATATTTATATGCAGTGTATTATAATTGTTGAACTCTGTTGAAAAAAAAAAAAAGTATGGGTTATTTTTTATTTGTTGCTTATTTATTTTCTACATTTTATATTCTCCATTGTCGTGCATATACTCCTTGTGCCTTTTAATTCCATTTTTGTTAGCAAAAATTATTTGCAGGTCTTGGGTCAGTTCTAGTTTTTGACAAGAAGAGATAAAATGGGAAGAATGAAAATTTATCTTTTTTTTTTTTTTGAACTTTTCATACACTTGAGTAATAAAATTTGTATCGATAATAATGACCGTTCTTACATGAAAGCAGCAAACATTGCATAGAGAAGTCAAAACAAGAAATAGGTTTCAAAAAAGGTGGAAATTGACTTCTGCAAACCTCTGTGGTGGAGTGGTTATAGCAGCCAAGTCTAAATCAGACTTCCCTCTTGCAAAAAGGGACGTATGTTTGATTCTCATGGGAGGCTTACTCTTGATTTCTGATCGTGCTGTTTACTCATTACCCCAAATGCCCTAAAAATGTGATGAAAGCAGCTGAAAATTAAGATGAAAGTGAAAACTAGTTATCATTAATGAAATTATTTCCATGGCAGTTGATAATATCTTTGTTCTAAACAGAAAAACTATCTAGTATTAAAAAAATCACTATTTATGATTATACTGTATACACAACGGGAATAGAGAATTAGTTATGACAAAATTGTCATTTGCTGAAAATTGCTATAAAACTGCATAAAAACAATTGGCTTATCTGCAAAAAAATATTCAATCAGTTTTTTTAAACAAGAATTTATATTTGTCAATGATAATACCTTGTTACTTGTTTTCCTATATTGCAGGGAATTTTGACTCAAATTATTTTTCAACTTGTTTTCTCTTACCATGAAAGAATGATTACAAAATTTAAGTAATTTTGTGATTATGTAAAGGCTTAGCTTCAAACCTTCTCTTTATATTCTAATTCAGTCGAGAAATTCACACGAGATTCAAATATTGTCATTTACTGTCATCTTTCTCTTACAAAAAACAAAATAATCTAAAGGAAGTAATACTTGCATAAGATATGAAAGTTATTTTCCTAGGAATTTTACAGACAAAAATATATGGATAAACACTCTTTTGATAACATTATTCTGCAATATCATTAAGAAGAAAACACTAACATTGATTTTTATTATTTACAAAAAGTAGATCATTTTGTGTAAATTTCTGTAATGTGGGGTAGATTTCTATTGTGAAGTAATAATTAACACTTAAATTTATGAGCCATTCTAAACTGCTCCTGAGCACAGCAGAACTCTTGATGAATGCAATTTTTTCATTTTATATAGAACCCTTTCATGAATTGAATCAAAAAAATTTCTAAGCTCATCGAAAATTTCAAGGAAGTAACTTGCAATTAGATGATAATCACTTTGATGAAGAGTTGATTTTGTTCATATGAATTTAAGAGTTGAGAAAATTTTGATAATTAGGATTTTTTTTCATGAATTGGAATTTTGAGTTAAGAAAAATAGGTGAAGAATTCACTTCAGTCTTAAATAAACACTGACTTAAATCCTGTCAAATATTTTCTCCTTTTTTGAGTATTCTCCCCTCATGTTGTCAACCAGATTTTAGTTTCATTTATTGTGATGTTGTCTTGTCTTCATTTTATATATATATATATATGCTTTTTTGCAAAAAAGAATTTCTTAAATCAATGTATGAATATATATTCTGATTTTCAAAAGTGTATTCTAAATATTATCCATAATCTACATTGTATGTATGTGTGTGTGTGTGTATGTGTGTGTGTTTATATCTATATATTTACACATTATATACTTATCTGCATACATGTAAATATATAGATATTTTTGTGCACATTATATACAAATGTATATTATATATATTCTGATTTTCTGAAATGGACATATTTTTGAAAATTATGTACAAACATAAAAAAAATATGCTTATTTTCTGAAAATCAGCTTTTTCATCATTTTTTTTTCAAAAGAAATTGCATATCACTGGACATATACTTTTTGTCAAAGCATAATCTTACATACTAAATGATACGAACATTCTTGATGGCTAATATACAAAGTATCCTAGGAATTATGGTCAGAGCCAGGAAGAACGTTTATTTCATTTAGAACATATTAAAAAGCATAACAAGTTTGTTTTTTTTAATATATATATATGTATATGTGTTTGTTTATTATCAATTTTGCAATACCTAAAATTAAATGGACCGAAAATAAATATAATTGGGAGGACAATTCAATTTTTAAAAATCCTAAATTTTTTCTTTCAAATTTCTTATGGCAACACTTGGCAAATCTTTATAAAAAGCAACTTTATCATTTCAAATAATAAAATCCCTAAATCTGAGTCCAAATTTGTAAATTTCATCAAACTGGCTTATTTTTATGTAGGATGGTAATTTTTATAGTGTATTATTCCTGTACATTTTACTTGTGAAAATGTAAAACTACCGTATTTCCGAACTGATAAGACACATTTTCCCCTGAAAAATCAACCTGTATCTCTGTACTCAAAGATGAAGCTATTTAATCTACAAATATTTTTTTTGAGCTAATTATAGGGTGCTTCTTACCACTTGTAGCCTCTTATCAGTGGGGAAATACGGTAATCCAACAAAGAGAGTGGCCATTTATTTACAAAAAAAAAAAGTATGGTGATATATTTTTTAACAAATCTTGATTCAAAACTCTCTACAAAGCAGTGATTATAATAAAGTTAATCTTTTTAAATTTACCTAATTATTGGAGATCTATAGCTTCAGAAATTAAACAATTGAACCAAAAATTATATATATTATTTTAAGAAATAAAAATTCAAAATTTTTCATGAGTGATGACACCTAAGAAGAAAATTTGACATAATACAGGTTGTTATAAAAGTAACACTTGATTTGATCCAAAATTAATGTCAGTTTTATCTGAGATGCAACCATTTAACAGTGGAATTGATTTGGGGACAAATTGGGCCTTACTTTTATGACACCCTGTGTAATCAGTCTTTTAATCAAAATAGTATTTTAATAGGGAACCTTGAAGAACAAATCTTAGAGCCTCAGTTCTTGGGCTCAAACTTGTGAAATCTTTCATAGCCATTTTTTATATTTTGATAAGGATGGCTTTTTTTCCTTTACTCTAATATTTTTGCAATTTTCCCTCAACTAAATTTCTGTGCTGGGAATATTTTTATATTTGTTTTTTTTTATTACTGCACTTATGTTTATTGAAAAGATTACAACTTCTGTTCCATGGTAACTGAAACATCAGCATTTACATTTCATACATACTCTAAATATAACATCTATTATGGGACAAAGATAGTTTGTTTTGTTTTTTAAATAATGATAGAATAGTTGGCAAGCCATCATTAAAAGGGAGATAAGTTTTGGTTACTGATTAGTTATTTCCCCTGATTTAAAAACCGTTGCCCGATTGCATACACGTTTACATTTTTAAATAGATTAACATTGTCGCGTCTATAATAAATATTACCATCAATAAAAAGATACCGTTTAGTACTTTTGCTTCTGACTAAACAATTAGCAAACACTTTGTATGATTCATTAACTCTTTTTCTTAATAGAAGAGTGGACAACCCACCCTTGCCCACCACCAATTTTCTTTTTTTCAACTAGTTTACTCAGGCCGTGAAAAAATGAGGGAAATATTCAAATAATTTTACAATTGCAATTATCTAAACATTTAGAATATAAAGTGTAAAGCTAATTGTTACAGGATTCAAACATTGTGTACAATCATCTTTCTCTTATAAATAAAATGATGGCTTGGTATCTTCTGAAGGAAGTAACTCCTGAGTAATAATATGAAAGTTAACTCGTTTAGTGCTACAGACAAAAAATGTAGACATACAATTGGTGTATCATACACGTAGATTCTGCTTAAGTGGGAAATTTTATTATCATAGAATTGTGCTCAAATACTTAATTATTTTCATTGCATCTACATTAATGGGAAAGTCTTCAGAGAGATCATTTATCCACTGGATATTGTAGATATTTTATCAGTATTAAAAGTACTTACATAAACTATAAAAAGGATGGGTCATGATATTTCCTGAGTTCTATGGTTTGATCACTGTGTCTAAGGCATTGAGGGAGAATTTCATTGTAAATAACTCATGTTGTATGAAATTTATTATGTGATGCAAAATGAATATCTATTCACTGAAAACATACGAAAATCATGAGCAGTTATCGTAGCTTTGTTTGGTTGTGGGTTGATAGAGGATGAACAACTTTCAAGATTGACAATTGCTGGAGAGATTTTTGAGTAAGTGACCAGAGCCACATCTCCTTAACAAACACTCTCTGACCAGCTGCATTGTGTTCTTGGAATTGGCTTGTAGTCACTCCAGCATGTTCACATTGTCTCTGTTGTCCATCTCCTCAGTAGCCTGTTTCAAAATCATGCTTAGAAATTTTAGAAACAGTGTTGGGGCCAGTCCAAGGCCTTGAGATTGGGAATGGTTTGGAAGAGTCATTGCTGCATCTGACTTTCCCAAGCTGTGCCTTGTAGAATCTGATAATTATGGTCAGAAATTTCGAAGTGCAACCCTTTTTCCAAGATTATCCAGAGGCCTAACATGCTCACTGTGTCAGATACCTTTATCCAGTCAAAAACCGTTGGTCAGCCCTTGTTGATTGGCTCCCCCAACCCTTGGGGCAAAAACCATGTCAGTTATGCCTCACTTTGCTCTGAAACCAGATTGATGGAAAACCGATTCTTTGGAGAGCAATCTTTCATCTTAAATACCCTTGGAATCTCAGACATACTTGCCTGGACTCATGGAAATTCTACGGGTGTTGACAACTGAAATTATCTCATGCCTCTACTCTTCTCAATTAGCTATATCTTCCATGCTCTTCCTTATCCCTTCTAATCTTTATAGCCTATGTATGTTTTTATTTAAATGTTGTATACAAACATTTGTTTCATTTGGAAAAAAATCTCCCTACTCCTTCAGTAAACTACCAAACTTCTTCCATCCTCCCCTTTCCTGCTCCCTTATTAAATTACCTAACCTTCCCCTTATGTTAGTTCTGAAAGTGTAATATTATTCAAACATAGGTAGAAACGAGCAGAATGAAGTTTGCATATCTATTTCATACACTAAATGTAACAACTATAATGGGACAGAGGTAGTGTTTCTTGTCTGAATTTTTAAATCATTGTGTATGATATGGTCAGACTATTTTCCTCGTCTACAAGTTCATTTGGCTTTCATCGGATGTTCTCGGTTCTAGAATGTGGAATCACTTCTTAAAGCACATGCTCCTATTGAACTGGACAAGTCACATCCATTTATTGTCTATTACTGTATAGGTTGTGTTTTCAGAGTTAAACTTGAAGTTGTTTCCCTTTCATTGGATGTCCTGTTTGCTTTTTCCGAAATGGCCTTTTTGATAAAAGGTTCCCAAATACTATTCCTATTAATGCTCATTCAGCTAAATTATCCATATTTGAAGTGGTTGGTCCACTTATATACTTGTAAAATCCAACATCTCAACGGTGTTAATATTTCTAGATTGAGTGTTTATTCTAAACTTTAGACCTGACACAATACTAATTTTGGTCTATCCATTTATGTACTTGTAAAATCTGTTACATAATCAATGTAAATGTCTAACAAACTTAGTTAAGCTGTTCCCCTAGTCATGCTGTTTATTTATGCACTAGTTAAATCCCTGACAAGTAGTGTCAGTTAGTCAACAGACTTTATCTGTGTGCTTTCATAATCTATAGTACACATCTGTCATTTGACTCCTAAATCCGTGAACTGCTTGAAACTGATCCTACACAATTTGAAACTCTTCAATGAATAGAATTTTTTAAAATTCTTTAGTGAACTGAACAAAAAAAATATAAAAATATACCGAAAGATGCAAGGGAAGTAATTCCTTTGATTTAAAATTCAAATGTATTTGTATGAATTTAAGAGTTAAGCTAGAGGACCTGATGAAGTGATGGTAATTGTTTTATAGGCTCATTTAGAATAGGGTCTCTGTGGCTCAATATAAATGTAATATAGTTTTTCAGTTTGATTTTACTGTAATTCCTTTATTGTAAAATATCCCGCCCAAAGTTTTCTATTTTGACACACTTCATGATTGACCAAGATTTTTGGCAAATGAGATTTTATTTTGTTTGTCTTTTCTGAACTTTGTTTCATGAAAGGTTCTATGAAAAGAATGTATCCTAATTTTTTTTCAAGCGGTGGAGTGATTAATAGCATAGAGTATGGACTTGGTGTTCACTTTGCACTGAGGCCTGAATCCATCTATCCCTCTAGATATGGGTGAAATAGTGTAGGATGAAGTGAGTCATGCCACTATGGGTGCTTGTGGCCTCTAAGTCTATTTCACACATTTCAAACAAGAGGATTGAGTTGAGACATGATGTGCGGAAGTTAAACGGGGCCAGGTGAAACCATAGTCAGCATAATGGTACTACTTACTCATTTTCTCACTTTCTCATCCCTAGTCTACATCATTCCAACCGTACGGTTAATTTTATGCTCAAATATAGGATTAAAAATGCCTTTGGATACAAGGGTTGTTGGTTTTCAACAAAGCTTAGTAAAATATTCATAGGTCAATGACCACGTATCAGGATATTAGTGCTTAATTCATTCACTGTAGCTCATCTGCTATCTTCTAAATGTGGCAATAACTTTAATCATACAAGGTGGTACAAACTGAGCTGAACAGTTTGTTTTTCTTGGTAAACAATGGTCCCTTCCACTTGGAGTTTTGCACAGAGAAACAGAAAACAGCGGAAAAGAATTTGTCCATAAGTGGAAGGGTCTGTTATGTGACTGAAGGAAATTTCCGTCATTCGCAGTTGATCTATAGAACTGCACTGACTGAAATTTCGGTCATCAGCACTTAATGAGTTAAAGAGAATAGGGATTTAGTTTGAAGAAATAACAGTTGAGTTATTTCCCCTACAAATTTTCAATTGCCACATGACTTATTGGCCTAAAAGAAATACATTTTCTCTTTGGATTCTACTTGGAAAAATCTTTTCATTAAGCATTATTCCTTCAGATAAGGAAACTCTCAAACCTTTGTTACTCAATTTATATTAGCAGGAATTTATGATATAACGAAAAACACCAAACCTCCATGAAATTTGGATAAATTCAATTCATACTATCAGATGATCTTTCTACAAACTTCAGGGAAAAATAAACAAAATAAAATTTCCCTTGTCAAAATAATTCTAACATTGTCCCACAATAGTTGTTACATTAGCATATGAAAATTTGTTACTGGATGTAACAACTATTATGGGACAAAGCTAGTAGGATATTTGTAAAACAGTTGCTTTTTATTCTATAAACTTTGTGTACACAAACAATATAAATATTTTCCATGACTATTTGGTTACCTTGAGCCAAATGGAAATCTTTCTCACCTTGTTCTTGACAAAACTAAGATATTCTATATCAGTGTCAGTATACTTGTATAATTGTAATTGTACAGTACTCAATGTCCTTCTGGTGGAATGCATACTAATTCTGTTCAAATTTAGAAGTAGTCATCTAAATGTTTTATAAGTCTTACTCATCTAATATTTGTTATGTCTGTATACTTGTAAAATCTGGTATTGTCAGGCTGAATGCTGGCAAGTGACACGTAAGTCAACCACCCTTTGGATGTACAACAAATCTGCCATAAGCAGGGCCAGCTTTAGGAGCTGCAGTACCCAATTGGGGCCCGCAAAAAAAAATGTCGCCAAGGTCTGAAAAATCTTTGTGATAAAAATAAAGTTTATAAGACTCTCTATAGTGAAATGGAAATCAAAATGTGAGCTTGAAAATTTCAGCAAAACAATTTTTCATTTTATCGTATAATTAACATTTTTTCAATTCAAGTGCCATTAGGGAAAAAAATTCAAAATATTAACAAACACCAGTGACTTTTCAAGAATTCAGAAGGAAATCGAAGTCATTGCTGTTCTCTGTAAAACTTGCAATGTTGTATTAGGTGCATGTTGTGGATATTTGACAAAACTAAAGTAGCTAGCTTAATGTGAGGCTCAATTGAGAGCAAGTGGTCCAATTGATTTAGAGCCAGCCCTGTGATAATGGTTCAAAATGGTTTGATTAACCTTTTATCAAAAGAATAATTGTTCACCAGATGATGCTATCAAATCTTCATCTGATAAATATCACAACCCTTTGGCAATTCTTCATGAAATAGTTAGCATTATGTCAGTCAGTCTATTTGTGATATCCACAATATTAAGTTGATTCTTTTGTAAAATTTGTCATTTGTAATACCCAAGAACTCATATGTTGACTCATGAGGGCATATCTGCAATCAAACATAAGAGCTCTCGGCCTATTAACTGCAGATGACAGGAATTTCAGTCATTGCAGTTCTAAGGCAATATTGCAAATTTCAGTCATATTGATGGCTTCCTGAAAACAACACAGTGTATACATGTTTGTTTCAAGTTCAATAGATGGGGAAGACAAGGAGGTAAATGAGTAGACACCTTTCTTAGTTGAGCTAATGACTTGAAAGGCAAGAAAGATGCTTGTACAATATAGAGGTTTAGGTAAATATTTATTTTTAATGATATCTCATGTTGTGCAGTGCATATATTTTACTTCATTCTCTAATGATTGATATGTCCAGATCAAGTTGCATATATTCTACCTGAATGTAGCTGGATACATGGCTGTACTCAAGAGTAGTGAATTGTGTATTATGTACTCCTTTCCCCTGTCATGAGTTCTCCATTCTTAAATGATAACTATCTACTGTGCATTTGTACAGTTTACCCTCTGCAGAATTTTCAATTAACAAAAACATGACTTACAAGCATGTTATGGTTCACTAGAACAATTTACTCTTGAAGTCTTTTTGTTTCTTGGTTTTGAGATTAGTATTTAGCTTGCTCCTAGTTTGCCTTTTGCTTTAATTTCATTAAAAAAAAATTTTTCAAATATATATATATATATACGTGCACTTCAACCCATTTTTATGACACCTCCCTTTCAAAGATACCCTGAGTTTTGTGCTGAAAAGCAAAAAATTATGGCCATGTTTCATCAGACTTCATACTAAAAATAACTTTGACCTTTTGCTAACTTGAATAGTCACTTGAGGTCTTAATTACTGGCTGAAAACCTATCCTATCGGTGGTTTTTTTCAGCTCGTTTCTGCAAGAAGCATAAATGGGATCTTTGGTCCCAATAAGAGATTATGGATTTGAACTATGTATTTATTGAATGGCACCTGATTTAAAAATCATCACCATCATGAACTCTGGGATCATATCTTATTTAAATATCTGGGGTTGGGGATTCTCAGAATATAGGTGAATTACGTTAAGATCAATAAAAATCAGCACATTATTGGTGTAGCTGCATACTCAGATTGCACACTATTTTGAGGGGGGGTGGATTCCTAAAAACTTATACGCAAAAAACATGATCCAGGGTTCCATCAGTAGCAAAAGAAAATTTGGTAGCTCTAACTTTAGCCATCCTTGAGTCTATTAAATTATAAAGTTATTTTGTCGTGAAGTTTAGAAAGCAATAGATAATCAGGTTTAAAAAAAATTTCATACTACAATTTGCCCACCCTGATCATCGTGACCTGGTAGAGTGCTCACCTCTGCTTTGGTAAACTGTGGTTCAATCCACTGCAAAGTCATACCAAAGACTTTAAAAATGGTACTCAATGTCTCTCTACTAAGCACTAAGCAAAAGGATTAGGATTGAGGAACCTCTCCCCGAGGCTAAAGGGTTACAGCCAAATCAAGTTGGATACACTGGTTCTCATAAGATCACAAACGTAGAGCCTGGTCAGTACCTAGATTCGTCATCAATGAGAAATGATACTAGTTGTTATAAGCTTTATGAAGCTTTGACAGGCCTGGCAAGCCGGAAATGAGTCTTGCTAACAATTATCTTTGTGTACCTAACCCAGTGATACCCTTGATGAGGATATAAGTGAAGAAAGATGATACACAAATGATATATATTTGCTCATATAGATTTTTTTGACCTCTAAAAGACTATCAAGACTGAATATGTATAAAGTGTTCAACAGAGTATGAGGCTGGGTAAAAATATTGCAAAACATATGTCCAATTAGAACAAGTCATTTCTTTTGCTTATATCTGTTCTAGAGGCAAAAATTGATTTCACCCCTAAAAAAAGAAAAAGAAAGAAAAAAAAAACATTGCATGGGAAAACACATATTCGTGTTTTACCAGGTCGCTCTGATAGCACAAAACACCATCTAAATCTTCCACACTATCATTAGTTTTTATTCCTCCTTTAATTTATATATTTATTAGTCAAACCATTTACATAACCTTTTTTCCTTGACATCCCTAAAAAAAAATTGAAAAAAAAAAAGAAAAATTGAAAAAAAGATTTAAAAAAAAAAAAAAAAAAAGCACTTGTTCCGTTTGATCCCAAAAAATAAAAAAATTATGTGTCTTGTTGGAGAAACAGCAATCCTCATCTGTTTAGACTTAGAAATATTTCTTTTCATTCATGGAGCTGAAAAAATAACATCAGCTGTTCAGGATAAAATACTGACGTAGCGACTCTACAGTAATCAAAAAGCCACAGAGCCTAAAGTTAGAAAGGGTATATTTATAGTTAATGGAGTCAATATTTGGTTGCCTGTTATTAATGTTCTATACTGATTGTTGATTCTGATTTCCCTCAACTATTCTATTGAGAATACCTAGAAGCTTGTGAGGAATGATTTTAGCAGACCGTGTCAAAACTTATGATTGATCTTTTAAGTGTGACTCAAAAATTTCTGTCATTTCAGTTCTTTGGCTAATTGTTTTATTGTGATTGATGGCAACTCAGTTCTATATGTGAGTCAGGGCTTTTATCTTGCAATAAATAACTATTACTCTTGTCACCTTCAGTTATAAGTAATAGACAAACTTTATCCTTGACAAGAGTTAAATTTAAATAAAAGAAAAAATAATATCGGGCTTCAATTTCTTGCCCAGCAAATAACTATGATATGTCATTTTGTTTGGTACTAAAATATTTGTAAAAATTGTTATGTTACAATAAAGAGTAGAAGAGACTAACAAAAAACAACAAGAAAGTAAGATCGCATAATAGCAAACCTAAGTTACCCATTGTCTTATCTATTTTGCACGACCAATCACCATTTCCACTGCTAAACGTCCCTACTGCTCCTTGCTTCTTTTAATGCTATGATTGCTATACCATTGTCACATTGAAACACAGGATACCAATTTTCTTGACAATAATGTTGAATATTATTTTATTAAAAATTTCTAGAGGACATATTGTAATCATTAAAATTGTGATAGAAACAACAGAGAAAATTAGGACGATGGTAAAACACAGAAAAGATTAATTCAAAGTTCAATTCGTTACACCAGTTTCTGACAGATTTCAAAAGTCATTGCCTGATTCATTGTTTATTTTTTTTCAATTGGATATTTAGAAAATAGGACTGATAAAGTTAACCTTACTAGATATTTCATAAGAAATGTATGTATGTATCAATTAGTTCAAAGGTTTCAAGTTAGGCTAATTTAAGTAAAACTGGACAGATATATACTTTTGCTCGACCAGATAAGGGATTCTGGACTGGCCTGAGAGGCTGCATGGTCCAAATGAGAATACTTCCTGTGAGACTGTAGCTTCACAGCAAAGATCAGTAGAATCTCAGTCTATAATAAACTTTATATGGTAGAAGGGAAAGCAATCAAAATAATTTTAGAGATAAATTTTTACACGGGTCTATTAATTAGGAAGTTAGAAAGGATTCAGTACATGACAGGCATATACACTCAGAAAACGGAATGAAAATAGAATATTCAAAACAAGGGAGAGAACTCCAAATTTCCAAATATTGAGTCACTTCCCTTGGGATTTAAATCTAGCTTTTTACATGTATTAACTATTCATTTTCAACCACTTATCCTGCAAAATGATAATAAAAATCAACTGAAAACTAATTCCTGAGAATCTGTCGCCAAATTTAATTCACTTCTTCCATGGGCCATCCTTCCACCAGATTTCATTGAAAACTTTTCCATATATTTCTCATAATATAGTAAATCTTATTTGTAAGTATGATAAGTATATCTTATTTTAAATAAAGTATGTTTATAGTATGAGGCAAGTTTTAGAAAAGTCTTTCATAGAAAAAAGGGTTTTCAAAATTTATTCAAGTGAATGGTAGCATTGTTTTTCTTTTATGTGTGCCTGTTTTTCCCTGTTACTATGTCAATCTAGTTATTGATAAGGGCTAGAGGAGCATTTATAGACTTTATGTAAATCTTTCACATTATACATCGATCCGGTCTGTTTATTTGTTTTCTCCAAGACATGCAATACTGAAGAAGAAATGGAAAAGAACCGATAAACCTCTTCTGACATTATAGGATGTTCCAAAAAGGATGTAACTATCGTTTTAAAAACTTGTATTTAGACTATTTTCCAAACTCTTACTGTAGTGCCCCCTAAACTATAATTCTAATTTCTGTTAATAACAAGTTGAATCAATCAATGATCAAAGTTACCTCCTTTTCAACTAGAGGTAAAGTTTTTTTGATTTTTTTTTATTCCATCTGACATAAGTTCAACAAACTTAGTCTCTATCACAAAAGAACTCCACAATTCCTCAGGAATGATTTTCTGCAGTTCATGTTAACAGTTAAAGACGTAACTTACAGAAAGATGTTTATTACTCATACAATAGATGTTGAAAGTGATTTCTTTAATCTGGACACATGTGCATATCTGTTTCATTACAATGGAAGATGACATAGCTGACAAAGGATTAGATGCTCATTAGGCTTATGCATGCTGTAATTTCAACTGATAAATATTTTGTGGCTGTACAGTCTTGTCTCGTGATTAATATTGAAATTTGTGTGCGCCTATTTTCTATCCTCTTATCCCTGGGGTTGCGTCCTTAATGAAACATCCTCCATGGTTTTTTTTCTGCTACGTTTTCCTCGCATTCGGATGGACAATCTAGTTAGACAAATCTCTCATTGATAATTTTGACTAAAAACACTATTACCTCATCCCATAATAATTGTTACATTTAGCAAATAAAACAGATACTCAAACGTAATGACTATCATGGGATAGCAGTTGTAAAAATTCGGTTTGCTTTCAATTATGAATTAAACTTAGATGAATTTTAAACTCATTTTAAGCTTTGTTGAGTCAGAAGAGAGTTATCTTCTCATTTTGATTCTAGAATACACATGACGTCACAAAAGTAATGCCCGATATATCCCCAAATTAACACCAGTTTTATCTGAGGGAAACATCTATTTAATATTTGCTTTTAACGGTGTCCCCCTCAGAACTGATATTGTTTTGGAACATATCAGGTATTGCTTTGATGGCAGCCTGTATTCATTCTTCATTTATTATTCTTGTGTGATATGTACAATTTTCACCATACTATTTTTTCCGTCTCTCTTTGTATTTAGGCATATTAAAGACAACGTGCTCTGGAAAACCATGTCAACTCTTTACAGACTCTGGGGACATGTATCCATCCCAGCATAGAAATCTTGGGATATATACATCCTGTAGATCTAAAAGAGGTCCCCTGGGACATTTTAACTCAGGCATCAAGCTCCTTGATAGTTCTTAAAAAGGTTAAAGAACAAATTTAATGAAATGATTATTTTTTGTTTTACTGTAATTTTATGATTACCTAAATTTTAAGAAAAAGTATTTCAAATCTATCTCCTTTATTGATAAATTTTTTGACTTGGGTGACATTTATGGGGCTTGACACCTTTAGTTGTCTTTTTGAGTTTTTGTTATTTAACCTTTCATGGACATAATCTTAACAGGATCAGTTTGGATCCTAAAAAGTTGAACAGAAATATCTTAGAGTGATTTCATTTTATCAGCATTATTTCCTTTATAATTTTTTTTAATCGGCAATCAAATTGTTTTCTGCTGTTGATACAGAAAATTGTAGAAACGTATGTAAATATATATTATTTACTTATATATACAATAAATATGTAAATATACACTGCTTCATACAGAACAGCTAATATTACTGATTGAAAACCATAAGAAACAAGGTTAGTTTGGAAAAAGTATAACTCCTAAGAAATTCATATAATATGTAAAAATTAAAGCCACTGTGTCCCGTGTGTACAGTGGTTCTGTTTAAAGTAGCAACATAACAAAGGATTGACAAATACAGTATCAAAGGAGTGACATGATAATTATCATATCAGAGGGATATAAGAAATTTTTTTAATAACTTGAAGTAGTGACAGTTTAAAAGAACAATTATTAAAATTTTATTAAATCTATTAAAATTGTTGAAATCTTTAGTTTTTGAAATAAAATCTTGAATTGTTGAAATATATTAAACTTGTTTAAAATTCTTGTTCTCCATTGAAATTATCTTCCAACTCATATGTGGAACAGTAAAATGGATTCAGATGCACTTCACTTTGTCACTACATTACTATGATAATTGTGTCACTCCTCTGAAATGGATCTCTGATTTATCACTCCTTTGTCACTAACCCATGTACAGTTGTGCTGCCCTAATAAAATTCTGTGTACACAGGGTCATGTAAAAAATCTGCTTCCTCCTACACCCCCACCCCCATAATGCCACACCTATTTTGCACCATGTATTGTTTTGTTAATTGTTATTATTGTTAATGTTGAAGATGGTGCAAGATTAAAATGTTAAACACCCAGAAAGTAATGTGAACAAATTTGAATCTAAAAATATAGATTTCTAAAAATACAATAAATAAAAGTGTTGAAAAAAAAAAAAAAAACCCTACAACAACAAACTCAAACAAAACAAAATAAATGAGGTTCTGCAAAAATAATTGAATGTTTTTTTCCTTTTCTTGCAAATTTCAAAATTGTTGCTGAAGAAATAATTTTCTTCTTTCAATCAATATTTTTTCCTCAAGATAAAAGTTTGGACATATCAGGAAGTGTTCCAACAATGAGTAAAAAAAGAAAAAAAAGTGGGTGCTACCATAGTGTGTGGTCTACAGAGCTATGTCTATTACAGTGTGTGCTCTTTAGAGACATCTCTACTATAGCATGTGGTCTACCTGGGGTTTTTATATGGCAGGATGATTAAAAAAAAAACAAAATTGTGCTGTAGAATTTATAAATGATCAATGTATAAAAATCATTATTATTGTTATGTTGTTATTAAACATCTTTATGACATACTGGGACATTTTTAAATTAAAGTCGACAAAAGATATTTCGGCCAATGAAAAGCCTGGATTTTGATATCTAGACTCAAAATATGAAATCATATCATAGTCATAAAAAATGTATAAAAATTGTATATTGATGAGTTGATTTGACCGAGTAAAGAGATATAAAGTTATATCATAGAATCATAAAAAGGTACATTGTTGTAAATTATGGTTTATGGTCTTGGTCTACACTTAGTATATGGGTCAGTTGAGTCAGGTGGGGCCTTGCTTGACCGCACGTCACATTACTGTAGACTCCAGATATTTCTGTGGACTGCACACTGTAGTAGCACCAAAAAGTGTATAAAATGATAAGTAGATTCTTGCTTTCCAAGTAACTCTCACCAGGTGCTTCTCATCAAATTTTGAACCGTCAAAATAAATTGAAGGGTAAAGTGAACAAAAATTGAAAAGATATCACTTCCCTATCTAAAAAGGAAAGAAAAAAAAAGAATAAAGATAAGTATTTAAAACAAAAAAACTTAATATTTTTTAATTACTTACATAAGTGGTTTTCTGTATATTTTTTTCCCCATTTTCTCTGGCCTTTTCTTCTGAAAATTTCCAGTCTTTTTCTAAAAGATATTTTGTGCACCCAAACTTTCTTGTTCCACAAAAAAAAATTAATAAAACCAAGTGTGTTTGACCAAGAAAGTTATTTATGTCAAAAACACAGACTGCTTTGAAAGATTTTCTTACAAAATTCATTGGAGAAATTTAATCTAAAAGATGCTATTATACCAAACTACATGTTAAAAAAATCTCCCAACCCATCTTTTTCCCCTCCTCTTCAAGAGATAAATTTAAACAATAAATTGAAGACTATATTCTATAACACTTCTGACTTTATATTAAACACCTTAAACTCTTTCAATAAAAACAGTTTTCACATTTATCAACACAATTACTATGAAAAAAGAAAAATATCCTAAAAATAATTAAAAAGAAAAAAAAAACTGTGCTTTATGATTGATGTAAAAATAAATGTTTGTTTCTTGGATTTTTTTGTCAAAACAAATATTGTTGGAATATTTTAATTTTTTAAAACATTCATCACACCTTTTAACTCTCTTCTCCCCCAATATATTCAAATGTTGCTAATATTTTGTTACAGCCCAATAGATGTATGAGATTTTGAGTCTTATTTATCACAAACCATTGTAAATGTCTCTCAATCTCTTTTTGTCGGCCATTTTTTCCCATGATTCCCTTCTCCTTGCATCAAACTGAGGCTATCGACAGAAAACTCTTGTTTTGATGGCCGACAGAAAGAAATTAACAGAAGAAAAAGAAAAAAACGGAGACATGTGGCGGACTTTATAAATAAGACGTGACAAGAAGGGCAAGATTATTAGTTCTATGCGGGGTTGCCAGATTTGACCAGAAGAGGAGATAATCCAAGCTTTATCACAGAGGCCTACCAAACACAGGCAATGGAATGATGTTGAATTTGGAAATCAAGCTAGTCTGAAGGCAGAGGTTAGCCTCAAGAAGATGGTTTTGAACCTCTGTCTCCAGACTCTCGATTTCCAAATGTGACACTATTCCAATGCACGTGTTGATAAAGTCTTAACAATGAAGCACAGATCATCTCCTCTCCTACCCAAATCTGACACATCTGGTTTCATGAACTATATATGAATCAATCAAATTATTTCAATGAAAAAACAAATGTGAAATATCTTGAAAAAACAAAAAGAGAAAAAAAATCTTGAAAGGTTAGATGCTATCAAAGCATAACGCATACATACACCTAAAACATTATTATTAATGAAAATAAAAGAACATGAAAATTAAATATCTGTTATAATTTTTTATCATCACAGTAGAATGTAGAAATCTTTTTTTCAATGTACATACAATTTTAAACCGACTCTTTTTTTCATTGTTGTCTTTGCCTTTTGAAATCTTTTTTGTGTGCCTGAAGAAAAAACGTTATATCAAAAGAAATGATTGGGAAGAATAAATGATTTCAATTCAATGTTTTATAACTTTATTATCTAATCAAGTGGCATTAATGAACATCTAATTATTATTACAGTGATTCCCAAAGTGAACCCAGTGTCATCCTGGGGTGCCACCTTTAGATCCTGGGAGTGCCATTGGATATTATAAAATTTCAATAATTCTAAGCAATGGTCATGATAATAGAAAGCGACATCTAACTGGCACATCGCAAATCACACTGTCCCCTAAGTGTTGCAGAAGCAATTATCATGTGAAACTTGCCATGGAACGGGAATCGGGGGGGGGGGGGGGGTCCTCCAGTTTGATTCCAAGATTTGAAAAACTGTGTGGTTAACAACAGGCTCACCCATCCCACAAGTAATTATCAGTATTTAAAAGAGGAAATGAATGTATAAATTTTTTTATAAGTTAAAAATATTTGATTCATTATTTTTTTTAACCAACCAACCAACTTATCTTCATGAGCATAAATGCAATTGTTCAGTATTTTTTTTATGTGGGGTACCTTGAAAAAAAAATATCCTTGTATACTAATGATTCAAAAAAGTTTGGGAACCACTGAATTATTCGGTGGTAGTTTTATTCTAGATGTGCTATGGGCAGTGGTATAGTGCTTGAAAAGAGGGAATGCAGGATTGCCTGCTCTCAGGGAGTGAAAGTGGGGAACAGCATTAAACCCTACCCCACAGAAAATTGTTGAAATTTCAGAGACATTTTTTAGACCATATGGGATGATTATTTGGACATATACTGACTAATTTTTCTCTCCATTGAATTGTTCTAATCAAGAATCTAAGTAGTCAACAGATCGGGAAGAAGCACTCCCCCCACACACACACACACAGAAGTAAGGGAATGCAATTCCCACCAGAAGTCATCTTATGACCAGCCTATAGCACCAATATGCAAATGTTGGAAAAATGACCCTCACAGTTATGATAAATCACACTGTCTATGATTTTGAGAAGAGTCATTTGGATTCAAAGAATTTTTCAAACAATCGAACACATTCTTATGGTTATCTTTGTTGTTCATGCAACATTTTTGGCTGATCCATTCTATGGCCTTCTTTAAGTGTACTATCTGTATGTTATGAGTGGGACTCTCTTCAGGTGGAGTCAAAAAACAGTGCCAAATTGAATTTTTTTTTTTTTACATCACAAGCATTGCTATTTTTTACAAAAATTCTATTTACTACCATTATTTGACCCTAATGGAAAAAAAAGTCTCCTTTACAAATGGATAGCACACATGAGGAAGGCCGTAGAATGACTAGGCTGGAATATATGAACGAGAAGAAGAATGAGTTTAATTGTCCGAGAAACTCTGAATTCATAATCACTGATCAACATATATAGTTTGATGATTAGTTTCAGAATCATAGGTCAATGTCAGAACAATTGAAGTTCTAATTCTATGGTTAGTTTATTAGTCACTCAAGAGAAGGAAAATTCTTACTTTACTCCAATCAAAAGGTTTAAGCCCAGTACGCCACTATATACACATAAAAACCATAGGATGAAATGTTTGGCTACAAAAAAGCTAAGACCTATGAGCTAGCTACAAAAGTGCTAAGGGCCAGCCACAATAAACCAAGATCTTACAAAAGTAAGCTGCAACAAAAGAACTAAGTGTCAATTGAAAATGCTTTATTTGAACTGACCTTAGAAAGGAAAGGAATTACCACTTCTATGCATTCAGTTGATATTAGAGTTATCTTTATTACATGTAGCCAAAATAAATACCTGTAAAAAGCTCCTTTATGGGTAGCTCTTTCAGTGTGTAACCTACAGGATGATAGTGAATATCAGCATATCAGGGTACAATGTTCATATCAGATCATTGGTTCAAATCCAGTCAGAGGCTAATATATTCAGCATTTGTTGACCTATTTGCAAATGTACACCAAAAAAAAAAAAAAGTATTGTATAGAGTGAATGTTTTTATTGTAACTAAAATGTTTTTGCCCTCAGTTTTCTATCAGATAATTTGATGCTCAATAACAAAACAATCGTTAAGATTCTTGGATAAAAGATAGAAAAAATTCTGAGAAAAAAAAATAGGAGTGTGTGTCTATTCACAAATTAACTAAGGCTAAATATGTATATATATATATATATATATATATATATATATATATATATATATATATATACACACATATAAGAAAGTAACTAAGGCTAAACTGGGCTTATGTATGTGTGTGTGTGTGTGTATATATATATATATATATGTGTGTGTGTGTATGTGTGTGTATGTTTATCAAATATTCAACTTGACTCAAATCTTAACCCAAACTAATACCAAGAAAGGCCTTGTTTTATCAAGAAGTAAGTACAGGTCACATTTTTTACCTCTCTATGCCTAGACAGCACTGAAAATTTCCTACAGATTACAGCGGAATATTCAAGTGATAGAGTAATTAGGATACATACAGCATCAGGACCAGATTAAACTAGTACAAGGCCCGTTGCATCAATTATAAAGGGGGCCTGAATCAAGGAAAATACACATGAATATCAAAGAACATTGTTTACTATCTTTTTTTTTTTATATATTAAAATTTGGATAAATACAAAATTGTTGAAATAATGCAGACATTTTTTTTAAATGTATTAGAGAAAAAAAATTTTTTTTTTTTAGATTTGAAAGTTTATGATTTGACAAATGTAAAAAATGTGATGCATTATAAAGATAGTAGGAATAGTTTTTTATGAATGTTAAAATAAGATAAAAATGGGTTATATTACCAATAAAATACTATTCTTGTTCAGATGCTAAAATTATCAAGTAATTATTTTATTTATGATTATCACTATTCCCTGGGGGGGGGGATCTAATTTTTATTACAATATTACTATATCTTTAGCAATATGCTATGGTGTAGCTTGCATATAGACTAATCCGGCCGTGATTACAGAGTTGAAATAATGACTGGAATTAAAAGTGTTAATTGACTAACTATAGTAATCAGTGGTTGAAATTGATTTTAGGAACTAGATATATGATAGGGTTTTGTTTTGGGTACTAGAGTATACAGTAATGTCTCCATTAATGGACAATGAACATACAAATAACCTGGAAATTGTTAAGCAGAATGAATTTACTGCAGGGAGCCTCAAAATTGTGAACCTCGTAGCCTATGTTACTTTTGATACATACTGTCAGTGCCAGATTATCTATCAATTTAGTAAGGTCAATAAAATATTGATACTCTTAAAGAAGAGATTTTAGTAGATTTTAAATTCAGTCTGATTCAAAAGAGTGACAGAAAACCCATTGGAGGAATGACACCTATTAGGATTTTTTAAAAATAATTCAAATAAATAACCGTTAAAAAGTGCAATTATTAAATTTATGGAAAATTATTAGCTTGTGGTACACATATTCTGGTGTATATAATATTTGTCCTTATTCAAGGTTCAATGAAAAGACAAATATGCGTAATGTATGATATTTATTTTTAGAGATAAAGAATGATTGAGAAAATAATCTTGCTTTGGGGAAAAGCTCCTCAGTTTGATTGGAAATGTAAAAGTCAATAGAATTAAAGTTCGTACAGATTTTAATATCACTTGTTTTGTTATGAAGTGTGTGTATGCAAGCGTAAGCAGATAAGTCATTTACTTTTGGTAAACGCCTGGCGTATTCTGGTGAAATGCATGTGAGAGTCAAATAACCTTACCCTCCTGGCAACGAAGATTGCAACTAACTTTGAAATATTTGATTTGTTCAAATATGAATTGGGTAGGCTCCCAGATGATGAGGAAATTTAGGTGCATTTTCATTGGTTGAAATATGGTTGTAGTTGTCATGTGGTATCTTCCCCACTATGTCCAATCTCAAAATATTTATTGAGATTGGCTGCTGCTGATTTCCATTGGAATCATTGGCCATTTGAACTGGCACATTGGCACAATTCTTATGAGCCTGTTTTTTCAAGATATTTGGAGGAACTTTAATAAAGGGCTGACAAATGCCAACTGCAACATTTAATAAAGGAACTTTATCACAACTGAAAGCCAACAACTTATTTATGGTTACCGATTGACAGTGTACACTCCAGAAGCGAGGAGTTGAATGTCGTTTCATTTCATGTTTAAAAATACTTCTGAAGCAGTGAAATTGATTCAGAAGCATTCTACATTGTCACTTAATTATGGTAATATTTGTGTTGCTCCTTCAAAATTTATCTGATTTATCATGTCACCCCTTTGTCATGAACCCTTCAAATTATCTAAAACAAAAATTGAGAGATTTTGTAAACTTTTTTATGTGTAAGAATCAATGACAGATTTAGTTAAAAATAAAGCAAAAATATCAGTATTAGATATTTTAATCAGAAACTTTAGCTTATTAATGCTACAAATATTCATTTCAATATTTATCAATTTTTGTTACGTAACTGGAACTAAATCAAAATAAGAATATTCAGACTAAAAAGTTATTTGATTGCCATAAATCTCTAGACTTTGAAATTTTAATTATATGTACTAGCATTTACCTGTGAAAAATGACAAGATTATTTATCTATGGATTGGCACTAAGGAGCCTAAAGCTATTTTGCAAGGTAATTTATTTTTGAATAATTCAAGCATCCTAATTAAGTTATTTCTTTCAGTCATTTACACTTTTCTCACACCTTAGTTCGAAAGGGTCAATTTTTGTATTATGCAGTCTCCATTGTTATGTCACAAAAGCATATCTTATTTTAATAGAACACTGTTTTTATTAGCTCTGTTAATTGAATTCACATGGACCAATCTGTTATAAGCAGAATTGGACAAAATAGGTATACATGCAGCCATACAATTGTATAAACTAATTTGCATAGATGACTTTTATATGGATAACTTGTAAAATAAAGATTTGCTGCTAGACATTGATTCCAGGAATATTTTTCAAAATTCTTTCCATCCAAATTTTACTTTGGACAAATTTGATTAGAAAATATTTTGAAAACTAAATTAATTAATATATTAGTCAACTTGAAATCATTAAGACAAATGTGTGAAATGTTTTTTGTTACTGTATCTTGTTTCACTTAAATTTTGAAATGCATGTGGAGTACCCTTTATCTGAAACTATAAAGAAAAAAATGAAAAGTTCCAAAATCTGAAACTTCAAAAAAGCCAACACAATGTCACACCTAACTTCACTGTATCATGATTCAAAACAAGCGTCTAGGACAATTTTCAAGGCATTCAAATCATTTTAGCAACAGTAAAAGCTTGATTATCTTTGTGTAATCCTTTAGAGACATTAAAATATATTTTCTCTACAAACAGGGAAAGACAAAACAAGTACTAATCAAAACAAATTGTCATCACCATTTTTTAATACACAAAAAGAAAAAAAATATATATATATATATATATATATTGTGAACACTTATTAGGGAAAGAGATCATCTCGGGGTTGGGCTTGTAATGTGAGGGGAGAAATCTGGGCTTTCTTATGTATATCTCATTGTGTACATGCAGATATTCCAAAATAAAAAAAATTCAAAACATGTCTGGTCCCAGGAATTTCTGATAAAGAGTACTCAAACTGTATTTCAAATATTGTTTAGAAATAAACTATTTTTTAAATAAAAAAACTGTTTAATTTTCAATAAAAACTTTGTCAAATTAGTCAAAATTCTTTTTAATTTCAATTCTTGGTCAGATTTTGAAATATCATCCATTTAAATTCACTTCTCAAGAACGATTCTTCATAGTCTGAATTTTCAAAATGAGAAATCATCAGACACAAATGTTTTCGGTGATTGTTATCTGCAATGGGGTTGTTCTTTTTATGAAAAGTTTCTGTCCCCAGGTTTCAAAGGGGGCAACCATCCTAACATTCCAGAACAGCACCCCTTTCATTTATAACATGCACCTGAGGGAGGCCAAAGAACAACCAAGATGAGGATGATAGCGAAAAAAAACCATCCATTTGTAGGCCCATAACAGGGGGGGGGGAGCTGTAGAAAATTTGAGATTCAAAATTTTTCTAGGGCTTTATACCTAGACCCAATTGAGGAGCTTACAGCCCCATCAATTTTCCCTTGGTATTGACCTGAGGTATAATTCTTCATAGATTCATTCTTCAAGTCAAAACTGATACCCACTAATACTTGCTATCAATCTCGAAAAAAAAAACAAAACAAACATTGATATATCTTTTTCAGTGAAATCCAAATTTTATTTCTTCTGCAAGCAGTTTATCTTTCTATTTTTTTTTTCAATAGTGAAAGATTTGTGAAAATTGTTTATGCATGTTAAATCATAAAAATTTTGGTTAATAGTAATTATTTCCCTTGCTTTTTCTGTTGCGACAAGATTACCTCCCTTTGTCTATTTGCCAAGCACTGCGTAGGCCGGGTTTTCGTGGCCTGTCCAGGTCTGGTGTTTTCAATAATCATCTTGGTTTATATTTTGAAAAAAACTTTGAAAATCAGGGTTTTTTTCTTTCGTAATTCAAATAAATAAATTCTTGAAGAAAACTTGTGAAAATGTTCATCTTCAAATAAGCTCTTGATAGATTCATTAACTAAAGATGTTTGAATCTCTTATGATACATTGTATTGTCATAGTACAAAGAACAAAAATGTCAGGAGGAAATTGATACCTGACAAAAAATGCCAAACTCATTCATCATTAAAATCTTTGTATCATTAGTAAGAAGATTGTTTGTGTATACTCTATAGAACCAGAGATATTTTTGAAAGGAATGTAAAAAGCTGTAATAATGTAATAAAAAAAAATTATTACAAAATTTTTAAGCAAAAGAAAAAAAAAAAACCATAAAAATACCTAGATTATAAAATTCTTCCAAAAATCAACTAATAAATGGATTTTAAAGAAACTTTTGGTACTTACATACAAATGGATAATTTTTTTTTCAAAAAGAGACTTCCATTCCTAATTTTGGAAATCTTTTCTCCTCCCAATGTGATCATCCACCCATAATCCTACCAATATGAGTAGCACTAATGCAGACAATCATATAATGAAATGGATATATAATCCAATAGAATGATTATAAATACGTTATTTTTATAAGGAATTCTATTTGAAATGACAACCTATTTTTGCAAAAAGAGTATGTCCATTGGCCTAGACAGTGTAAATAGATAAATGATTAAACATTAGATTTCCATAATTTGTAAAACCATTTATTATCTTGAAAGTTTTAATCAAGTCTCCTCTTGCCATCCTCACGAACAAAGTAGTCATGACTTTTCTAATCTACCCTTGCATCTTAAATCTCATGCCATATATCATTCTGGTTATTTTTCTCTGTGCTATCTCCAATTTCAAAATTAAATTCCAATTACCATGTTTAGTACATGGGTCTCAGCCATAACACACTCATACACACTGAATAAATGTAGTTGTATCATTGTTTTGGGGATTTTTTGCATAACACATGGTAAAAATTCATTTAAAGCAAGAATAAAACCATATTTGGAGTATTGTGCACAAGCTTGGGCCCCATTCTCTTGTTAATATGGATTTTAAAAGTAAAATAATTCTTATCATATGAAAGCCAATGGCATTTTTTTTATAGTTGATTTGCTGGTTTTGTCACTTTGGCAGAGGGAGGACAGTTATTTATTTATATATATATATATATATATATATAAATATATAGCAGCTTGTGTACATTAGGTAAATTAGGAGTGACCATGTAAAGGGGACAATGATACATATATATCACGTAGCTTGTGTACATTAGATAGAAAAGGGACAATGATATATATACTGCAGTAGATAGCTAGAGAAATGGGTGGAATAGAAAATAAAAGTATAAAAGATTTTTGGAAGGGACATCTAGAGACGACAGACTAAAAATTATGACAAAAAATCTTGAAAGTATAAAGGTCCTTGGTCGAAAACCCTTGAAATATGCATCAATTTTTTTTTCTTCATTCAAACCATAAAATTCTCAAAAGCATTATATATTTCCAGTCATTGGATGCTCAAGAACCTGTCTAACAACTTCCATAGTAAATTGGTTCTGTAGTTCCAATGTTCAGCAAGATTAAGGAAAATCTCCCAATTGTAAACAAAAACAATTGGATTGGCCATAAATCACTATCCCACAGATGGAATGTTGCCACAAGCCTACACACAAAATTCCATTGAAATATATAAGGTTATTGAATTGAGACGACAACCATAATGATGATGATGATAGATACCCATAACGGATGATAGTTCCCAGCTTTTTTCATTACCAAAAAATGTTGGTTTGTAATTTTTGCTAAGATCATTTGTTGCTCATGTGCAGAATTTATATAATTAATGCCAGGATTAATCTATTAGTCTTTAGATCTAAAAACTAGATTTTTGATAAAGAATGAAAGAAAGTAAAAAAAAAGAAATGTGCCGCCCCACCTCCCAACTAATTCAATTCAATCAAATACAACATTTAAAGAGTCAGGCTCTGCGAGAAGAATGATTCCCTGGAAGAAATGGAACACTGGATCAACTAGAGAGTACCTAATCAAAAATTGAATGAAAATATAATATTAAAAAGCCAGGGACAGAACTTAAATTGCACAAATATTGAGTCTCTTCTCTTGAAATTCGAATTTAGCTTTTTTTTCATTATTAACTGTTCTTTATAACTTTTCCTGCAAAATAAAAACAAAAATCAAATTATTGAATTTTTCTCAAAATTTAATCTCTCATTCATGCTCAATTCATTAAGAACTTCTGGAGGTATTGCATGGGCAAGGGCAGACAAGTTAATTTATATACCTCCCCTAACAACAGAAGTAAATGGGTTCTCTTATAACAGGAGGGTCAGGGGCATAATATGCAAAAAGACTAGAAATTATTCCCCTTACAAGCCTTTTTTTCCAATTTGGGAGTCTGGACATACAGAAAAAATCTTTCCAAAACAAAAAAACAACCACTACCAAAACCACCACCACCACCACAACAACCACCACCACCACCACAACAACCCCAACAACCACAACCACAACATGATACCAAATGATTTAATCCTAATTTGACACACAATTTTATACAAGGTTATTTAATAGTTTCTTTTAACAGTTCATTTTAATCCACTGATACAAGGGGAATAACTTTCACGAATTTTGCACCCTGAACCCAATTATTACAAGAATACTTGTAAATGTAAACAAAAAAAAAACAAGCAAAAAAACAGGCAATTGAAAAAAATATTGATTAGTCATCCATTTTATTGCATTCATTTATCTTAACAATTTCTGAAAATGATATACTTTTTCTTTTGCATAAGATCAAACGATTAAGTGTCCCATGAACTGTATTTGACTCAAATTCAGCATTCAACCTGAGCACAAAGATCTACACAATGAGAGTATCCAGCTTAATTTTAGTGAATATTCTAAGAGTTGGTCTTTAAACCTTCTAAAGACATTCGATCCTTTATAAAAAGTGCTGGGCTGATGTTTTATTAAACCATTCAAGAGTTTTTATTCCCTTCTTCAAATTTTAGACATAATCGTGTTTGTGGGGATGTGTGAAAAGTAGTTAAGTCTTTGAATGATATGAACAAATTCCTCAGAGAGAAGAAACACAAAACAATTGGTCCATTATTCTCAGATTCAATTGATTTATTATGCTGTACTATAGATAGTTTCAGACAATCCTCCATTCAAGCTACAATCTGCGTGGTAGCGGGCACCGAGAAACCCATCATGAACAGGGAAACAAAGGAACAAACTTCTGTCAGTAATGGCATTTTGAAAGAACTTCCCAAACTCATGCATTAGACACTATAAAGCTGTTCATGTCACAATCCTCTCAATGAAATATTTCTATAAACAAATAATATCTACTAATAAATTTGCAAATATCTCTTGCTTTAAATCACTACAAACGCAACACAAAAGAAGTAGAATAGACAAGTGTATCTACCTGGACAATCTCCATGAAATCCTCAGAAGGAGAAATCAAATAAAGAATCACCCTAGGCAGGCATGCTTTTGGTAGAGCAAGCTCAATGTTCAGAAACAAAAAAAAAATTACTATTAGTCCTAAAAAAAAGGGTCTATAACCAATGAATCCTACTGATAGTCACCTATGAAGCCAAAATATCGAACCTTACAAAAAGGTTGGCTCTCAAATAAAGAACCATCCAACGTGCACAAGAGAGAATTCTGCTCAACATCACATTGAAAGATCACAAGACAGCACAAGGGTTAGAGATATATGAATTCATTGAAAAAAAAAAAAATCAAATGGCAATGGGCTGGTCATGTTGCAAGAATGGCAGACAACTGTTAGATATAAAGACTTAGAGTGTGGATCCCCAGAGATGATACGCAAAAATCTGGCCAGCAGAAAATAAGATAGCATGACGGTATAGATAGATTTAGGAGATATTGGCAACACAACGCCCGCAGGAGAAAAAACTGGCTGCCCTTGAAGAAGGTCTATGTCCAACGATGGATGTTGAAAAGCTGATGATGATGACCTTGTAAAGTAAAAATCAGAAATTATACTAGTATCCATACAAAGGACAATGAATGCTATTTTGAGAAACTTATTCTGTATTATATAGTTTTATGACTATGAACAGTGGTGGAGTGCTGGGGGCAGCAAGGTACCCTTACTTTGTTTGTGGGGGGCAGCATTCCCTCTCCATCTAATATCCTCATTCTGTTCGTCTGTTTATGCCCTAAAATTAACTGAAATGGTGCATTGTAGCTATCTATATTGGATCAAGATACCCCTAGAATTTACCATCTCCAAACCAACCAGCAGTCGACAGTTGCAATGCTTGCTAAAGCAGGCAGTCCTGTATTTCCTCACTTTTTTTCTTAGCACTACACCACTGTATATAAATACATATTTTGTGATATAAACAAAAGCTAGGTATGTATGTATTCAATTGAATATATATGTATATCTAAAATGCTACATTGATATTGTGGGATGAGAGTTCTTTTGTCACACACACACAATCTCTTGTAAAATGAATTCTCAGTGGATCACTCAAACTGTTTATTCAACAAAAATGTTCAATAAACTGTGAAAATTTTTTCCTAATTCCAGCATTGAAGACAATATCTAACAATTGTTCTCCCACATCAGAAAACTAAAACTGAATATATATATCATTAATGAATGCATTATATTATTTGACACTATTTGTAACAACCTCCAATTATTACGTGGAGAATGAGTTACTTGGCCTAGACAGCAAAAATAGAATAAACAAAAAAAAAATGGGGCTGCTGCATTTTTCTTTGTTTATTCTATTTATGCTGTCTAGGCCAAGTCACTCATTCTCTGTGTAACAACGGGAGGTCATTTCAAATAGAGTAACAGATAATAAAACGCATTCATTAGTATTCTGTCAGATGGTATGTCCATTTCCTAATAATATATATAAAAATATATATATATATATATATATATTTGCACTTGTGTCATTGAAAGAAAATACACTGAAATATTCCAACTCATTGAACAATACTTGAAATAAAATAATTGAAATTTTCCGTGCAAGAAGGAGAAATAACAATGTCAGATATTTTCAAAACTTGACATCTTCAAAAGAAGATGTTAAAAAGAAAAAAAAATGTGGCTTATTTTTATTGCTACAATTGTAATAATAACAATAGTAATCCATATTATTACTATTAATTGTATGTATGATAAAAATCGTCTCCCAATCCTTTAAAACCTGAATAAAAAACATCTCTTAAAATGCAAATTATATTTATTTATTATCATCATCATTGACACATATCATTATCAGCATCATTGATATATATTACAACCTCTGTCCCATAATTGTTTTACTTTTACATATGCATCTCAAACACTAAATGTAACAACTTTTATGGGACAAATGTAGAATAAATTATCATCATCATAGATATATATATCATAATTATCATCATCATCATCATTATTATTATTGATTTATTGTCATTCATTCATGATATTGCTGTTATAATTTGTAATGTTTTTATGTCTCTCTAAAAATGAAAAGCACATTCTTTTCCATTTATTTTCTAGAAATAATTCTGTCGATATTTATCATAATTACCAGCAACAATATTCTTCAACTTATTCTCACAAGACTATCTCAGTTCAATCAGAACACGTCCAAATGTAAGACCAAGAATTCAGGATCTTTTTGACAGCTTAATCAAATTTTGAGCATAAGCATGACTGTACTGTGGACATTTCTATCCTGGACAACTGTACTGTGGACATTGGCATTCCTGGACATTTGCACAATTTTTTATGTCCCAAACATTTGAGTCCCAATAGACGAACATTTCATTTTATAGTTGAATTTTTAAAATTCTTGTGTCCTGAACATTTCTATACTAATATGTTACATCCCATATTAAATATAATTTTACTAGTAATTTTTTATCATAGTTCTTAAAGCTTGGACTTGAAAATTGGATTTTTAAAATCAATAAAATGCATACACCAATCTTTTTTTTTTAATCAATAAAAATCTTTGATAAAAAAAAATATGATATGAATATATAAAGATATATCTTATATGAAATGTATATATTGATATGGAAATGTTCGAGATACAAAGATATAAAAAAAAGATTTTAAGTTACATCTAATATGATGAATGCTTTGGAAAACAAATGTCCACAGATGCATTTGTCTTATCACCAATTATGATGTTCATGATTTTCACTTTCTAATATCATATCACAATGCTATATTGATTATAATAATTGACAATAAGATTAAGAAAGATTATGATTATACAACATTCCACAGCCGCACATAACATTCATAGAAAGTGGCCATAAAGATAACAAAAACCTGTGGTATGACTGACAAAACACAACCAACTTGGGTCATGCACATTGAATAGATTGAAACACACTGATAACAGTCATTAATGGCCACCTCTTTCCGCCCCAACTGTAAGGTAGATATGATCAAGAGATACTAATGCAACATTCGGTTCTTCCAACTATTTTTGGTTTCTGGTTTACTTTCATATATTTCCAACTTTTTCCCTGATGATGTCTACATTTATTTAACAGGATCACTTAATGAAAATTTTGGAATGTACTAAATTAGTCTCGGTCTTTTTATATTCATATAGTCTGTCATCCTGTCAGACTTTCTACATCCACACAATGGACATAATGCTATATTAAATATACTTTATGGAAAGATAACTTTGAAATAAACAGGAATGAAGCATTCATTGAATGGAAAAAATTATTCCGAGTTGAATATCAGGTAATTACAGAAGTTATCTATACTTTGATGCTGTATGTTATGGCCATGAGAAACTTCAAATCAGCTGAGCCAACATTTTCTCTTCCATTACATTCACCCCAGTAATTTAGTAGGTCATGTGACAACTTATTTGAAAATAAGTTTTAAAATATTATGACCGAATTTAACTGACTGTATCTTTTTTCTGAAATAAACCCCCCCGCCCCAAGAACACCTCTTCCCCTAAATGATATTCTTATCAATATTGATTTTAACAAATCCAAGAAAAAGAGTTTTAAGCTGAGAAAGTTCAGATATCCCTTGTCATTTGTGGGGGTTAAGGGTGCCAGATCTACAAATAAATTTTTGCTGACCCCACCCCAAAACAAAGTCTTGTATCAAAATCTTTTGATAAACAAAGATTTTACCATTTCCAAATTCTAAGTATACAAAATTGAGTGAAGACTGTAAAAAAATTTCCAATTAATGAAAAACCATAAATTTCATAAAACTAGTTCATTGAATTGGAAAAAAATGTTTAATATCTAAAATACCATCCAGCTCACCTTCCGCCTATGTAAGCAAAGAATAAGTACAGTTTACATCTCTAATAATCTGCTGCACTTATCCAATAAAAAGAATGTAATTAAACAAAGAATAATCAAAATTCTTTAAAGAAAAAACAAAAAGCTGCCATCCCCAAATTTATGAAATATTGAATTTATCAATTCGTAAAACATGATTCTTTCTGAATAACAATGTTTCATAAGGATCTAACAAACAAACATTGATAATTTAATGACAAATAGAATAGAAAAACTTCAAACAGAATATCATTTAAGTTTTTTGGCATTTTTTTTGCTGATTTAAAGACAATATAAAGAGAAAAGAAAAAATCTGCTGCAGCAAATAAAATCATATTGCCTATAGAAATAAGTTTTTGTTGATAATTTTCCATAATCTTTCTTCTTTTTAGTAACACAAAGATTATTACGATAAATTTAATAGATTATAAGTTCCAGATGTTTTTATCCTTAAAAGTCTATGATAGTTGCTATATCATGAATATATATACATTCATCATTTCCTAATTGTTTTACGTTTTGTTTATACTATATGGCGTATTTTCTATAATGCAGTTTTTTTAGGTAGGCTAGAAAATTTCCATTAAATTATTCATGACTGAATAGCAAATAATCAAAGTCGTGAATGAAACACCAGTGAGTGACAAGGGATGACTGTGCATTGCCAGATTTGGCCAGAGAAGGAGAAAATTCAAGCTTTATCTCAGTGACTTACCCAACATAGGCATTGGAATAATGTTGATTTTAGAAATAGAGCGAGTCTGGAGGCAGAGGTTCAATACCATCCGTGGTCACTTAGATAAAGATTATCTCCAATTCCAGCAAAATCTGGCAACATTGTTGGAAAAATGGTGTAAAATTATATTAATGTTAGAAATACAGGATAAGCTCTATTTTTTTTTAATGCAGAGGACATTGAGGAAACTTACTTTCAAACAGTACCATCTTTATTTTTGCAGTGAAATAATCTATTATTGGAAAAAAAAAACAGGAAAAATTGAGACAGAGGAAAGAGACCTCACATTAAAATTACTATCTCTGTCTCATGAAAGTTGTTACATTTGTATATAGAAAAATGGATCATGTTCACAATAGGCACCCCAGAACTGATTAAATTGAAAAGGATGGATCTTCACTCAACACCAAATGACATCACATCATACATCAGCAGTCCTACCACACAAATACGATTTGGTTTTACAAAATCAATAATTACTTTTTTTTTTTTTTTAATTTTATCTGATTATCTGAACTTTATAAATTTTAAATAAACAAAATTGATGAAAGAAATCCAATTTAAGTTTTTAAAACAATGATCAGTGACATCAAATATATAACAACTTAGCATCATATCTTATAATAAATTTTGTAAAACCAAATTGTAATCGTTTATGCTTATAAGACTGTTGACATAGGAGGTGATGTTAATCTGTTCAAGTCTGGGGTGTCTATCATCAACATGATCCCCCCGCCAAAAAAATTATTACCACAAGAAAGAACTAATATTGGGCAGAGGTAGTAACATTTAACACTCAAATTCATATTAATCTGATTTTTTTCCAGCTCAGCTGTTGGGGTTTTGGTTCATTTTGAATTACTGATCTTCAGTTGGTGGCAAGAGCAATTCAGCTGCCATGTTTTAAATGTGGAGGTAATTTTGATTTTACATGGTGGTGCGAAATAAGACGAAAGGTTCGTTTTCTCTGTAAGCGATGGACTCTTCCACTTAGAGTAACAGACAGAGAAACATAGAAACAATTAGAAAAAAGTTGTCTAAAAGTGGGAGTGTCTATTATGCAATTGATGGAAATTTCCGTCATTTGCAGTTGAAGCATAAGACTGCTATAACTGAAATTTCAGTCATCTGCAGTTAGTGGGTTAAAATTATCTTTAAAAATATATCTAGACATTGAAAAACATCAAATCATATCTTTCAAATCAAAATTTGAGGAGAAATTCAGATCAGAATTGAATTCACTCTTTTTTTTCTTTGAATTCAATTAGTAACAAGCTTGGCTTTGGATGGATCAAACTCCAGTTCTAATCCTATCCTGATTGAAGACGATTACTGCAACTTTTGTAATCTATATATCATAGATTTATAGTTATAAAAGACTTATCAATTCAGCTCAGTTGGTAAAAGAGCCACCTCCAAATCCCAAGGTCATGATTTCAAATCACAATTGGGAAATGTTCATTTTATATACCATTTTCATTTGACAAATGATGAAGAGTTTACTTCCCTTAATTTTGTGAGGATTGTTCTTGTTTGTGTTCTAGGAGAGAAACAAAATCAACTCCACTTTGATCTGGTATTTGAGAGAAAGTTACGAAATAAAATAAATAATATAAACAACAACTTCTGCGTAGATTTGCATCAAAATTGAATTCAAAATCATATTCCAAACATATAGAGCTTCTTTTGAAAATAAAAAACAGAAAACATTTTAGGACCATTGCATGTTATTGAAATGAGACTTTTTTGGCAGCATTTAATTGAGTCATTAAGCCAGCGTCAGTTTGGTCGGGTCGGGATTAAACTAACAAAAATGGTACTTGAAATTGGTATGACCAATATCAGAATGAGAATTACATTTTTAAAAAAATATTGATATTCTTGGATGTGATCCATGTGTTTATTACTATTGGCGAGAAGAAATCTTTCAGTGGAGTGAATTTTTAGTTCATGACTGTCTCCTCTGGTTTTATTACAGATAGATTAAGATCAAGTCAGCATTTTCTTATCAGGGCATTTTGAGCAATGGATGTCTCCATATACTGTAACTATTCTAAAACATTTAAAGCATAACTCAGTGAAATTTAATAAACATTTCCGGATGATGATCCACTATCATTAGATTCACTCTCCGTGAACTCATTCTTAGAGTCTGTTTGCTTCTCAGCAAACCAAAAGTGAATAACTTGAGTAAGATCAAAAGATGAACATTTGTTGGAGTTCAAATCAAACGTCAGTGAATCGTCCAATGTTTCACGTTTTGATGGTTGATCAAGTCATCAGAATGATTTCGAAGATGAAGAGAATAGACAACTCTGTCGACTACATCAGGTTCACATTTTTCAATCAAATTGTTTCCAAAGTCTCCATTATAAAAATTTTGAATTTCAATAATAACCACTCATTGTTTATCTCTTCTACTGCAAGAGGAATTTTGGAGAAAGTTAGAAAATTGGAGGATCAGATCTTCAACAGCAAAAATTTGGAAAATCATTTTCATCAGGCTACAAATTGAAGTTTATGATTTTTGTTACTGAAATTATTTCAGTGTCATTTATGATAAGCTACGTTGTAGTTTTTAAGTTGGTATGTAGCAATTCCTATGCCTTTTTGTAATCATTGTCATTTCCTTGTGATTAATCATTACAAAATTCATCGATTTGATTTCTTCAATAGAGTTGTTATCATGAAGTGTCTGGGAGTGGAGTCATTTCAGTATAGAAGCAAATATCCTGTGAAGTAATGCTGATCTTATCTTGGAAAGCTTTTGATAGTTTTGAAAGGAGAGAAAAAAAAACAATAGTAATTTCAAAAAATATTTTATTATTGAAAGTTTCTGCAACTTTTCAAAAATTCCCCAAGCTACAGCTCTGAGATTCACTGGAACTTCAAATTTACTTATTGGTTATTCATTCCAGGTGTGAAGCAACCAAAGAATGTGGCTCCAGTATATAATAAGCGCCATTTAGTAAAGTGATATGATTAATCAAACTCTTGGTTTGAACTTTTTATTCTATTAAAACCTTATAGCCTACACCTACATAAAAAGTTTGTAATAAGATAACATTCAAATCTGGAAATTGATTTTTAATTTGATTAAACACTTTTTTTTTTTAAATGGTGTTTATTGCATTTTAGAACCACACTGTGGATCCGTGTTCAAAAAGGAAAAAATATAAGGGAGGTAACTCAATGCAATATTTTGAGAGGGATACTAAATTCAAATCTCCGGTTAGTCTGGTGGGTAAATTCCAGATCAATTATTTCCTACATTGTTATTCAATGGTAAAAAATATTTTGAAAATTAATATTTTTCTAAGAATATTTTCCCAATGGAGACTTGAATTAAACAATATCAATTGAGGATGAGTAGCAATTGGAATCAATTGTGCTTTCAAACAGAACCAACAATCATAAAATGAAACATTTTTTAAACTACCAACTTGATATTTTACTCTCTCTCTTCATTTTAGAACTAAGACAAAGAAAAAAAAAATTTGTTCGTGGAGAATATAGAAAAAAAATCATATCAATATCTACATGAAAACAGAAGTGAATTGAAAATTTCCATTTTCTTGTAAGCGATGGTCTAGTCCTAAAGAGAAGTAAGGGAAAGCTGAGCTGCCTGCTCTTACAGGTCAGGGGATTTCAAGCTCTCCTTCAGGGAAAATTCAACCAATTTCAGAGACGTTTTGAAAAGATGAGTATCTAGACATATACTGACTTTTATCTGGGAATCATTCAATTAGAAATTTTTAGTAGTTTGTAGATGGTGAGAGAAAACCATTTCCACTCCCAAGAAAATGTGAGGGAATACTGTTCTCACAGCACTACAACACTGTTCATATGATTAACTATTTGAAGACTTTGAAAGGCTTTCATATCTGGCAAGTGAAAAACTGTCAAGAATTTCCTACATATGACAAAACTAAAGCTAGTGTGAGCTTTGATAGAGCTGATTCTAAAAATACAGGGTGTTCACTCAAAGAAATAGACAGTTGCAAAAATTTATCAAGAGCAAAACTATTACGATATTAACACTCATGATGTACAGTTTTGTAGAGAAAACACTTGAAGTTAATTACAGCAATGCTGCCAAGTAGTGAGCCAATAAGGCTTGTTTTCCCATATCTCAAGATGCTACAGAACTGATTGATGCCTCATGGGGACAGTGCCAAATTCAATTTTCAACAGGATAGAACGCCGCCCCACAGCAAGCTTGCAGTTACCTTAATGCAAATCTTCCGCAAAACTGGACTGGCTTCGCAACTACCATTAACATGTTACTAACACATTTACTACCATAAAGTCCAGATCAAATTGCTTGCAACCTTTTTTTTCTTCTCTTTTTTTATCATGAGGATATATCAAAGACACGGTATTTGTTCCTACCCTTCTTGTTAATTTAGATGGTCTGAAACAACCTATTACAAGAGCCATTGCTGCAGTAGATGAAGATATGTTAACCAATGTTTGGCAGGAAATTAATTACTGCCTCAATATATTCTATGCGAGTACAGGTGTACACATCAAGCAACTGTACATTTCAATAATAAACTTTCAAGTGTTTCTCTACAAAACTGCATACCTTGAGTGTCAATAGCTAAAATAGTTCAGCTTTAGTAAATATTCAAAACTTTTTGTTTTGTAAACACTTTGTAAATTACAGCCATTCATGTAAGATGTTCCTGAAATATTTTCCTTCATATCTTTATACCATGTTTTGCCATTTTTCAAGATATTTCAATAATAATAAACTCTGATCATTTTTCTTTCATAATCTGCTCAATTCGTTTTTTAAATATTGAATTTTTAAAATAAATTTTATCTCCACAAAATCCTAATTCATAAAAAATATTTTTTTACAAATTCAATATTAAAAAAAAGAAGAAAAAAAAACAAACAAAAAAAACCTAACCCAAAATGCTATTTAATGTTTCATATACTGAACTTCTTTATTCAAGAGCTGAAGTTTCAGGGCAATCTAGGATATCTTTTGAATTGACATCCTGATCTTTGTGTCTCCAGTTACTCATATCTGTTTTCCTCTGAATACATTTTACCAAACGTCATGAATATTAATTTGATCTGATCTTCAAATTTATCAAATCATAAAAAACAGAAATTCTAACAGACCTATACTGCAAGCCCACAAAAAGTAAAACTTGATATTTTCTCCATTTCACCCAAAACACACAAAGGTCAGTAAACCATTTTCATAAGCCTGACATTTGAAAACAATATCCGAACGCAGTACTTCAAATTACAGCAGAGGTTATATTTTTGCAAAGTTTAATGAGTCCACCGTCGAAAATAGATACAATGATTGAGACTGTTTTGACTAATCACTACTAAACAAAGTAACATTTCTTATTTTGGTACTCAACTTATTTAAATCATTATCATTAATTTTTAGTTCTATTTACCTTCATCTTGAAATGTTGGGTTTACCACAAACAAGAAGAAGTACAGTCATCAAGAGGAGGAGAGAGAAATGGCAGGAGGAATCAGATCAATTTTTAAAACAACTAAAGGGAATTTTCCCGTCAAAGGAAGTATAAACTTTTAAATTTATACAAAAAATTTCAATTTTAAAGGAAATAATTGAATTTTGATGTTCAACTTGATTTTTTTTTCAAAAAAAATCTATCCGTAGAAGTGTTTTGATTCTATTTTTATTAATTCTATTCTAAGAAGAGTTTCACTGCCAATAGGAGTGATATCAAGTGGTTCATGATTTAAGAATCGAGAAAGGGAAAAAAAAAAATTACAATTTCAAAACATAAATTAGAAAATTGAATAAAAAAAAACATTCAAATTGTTGATTGACAAAAAAAAAAAAAAAAAAAGATGTAGATTTTGCTAATATTTCACTGTTTATGCAAATTCTTTAGAAATACTAAGACTAAACCACTTGTTAATCGGTACTTTTTAACACTACTACAGATTTATTTTCTGCTTCAATCAATATAAATTCCTTCAATTTGTAGGACGAATGTTTACTCTTGCTGTCCAAAAATGACCTCAATATTCAGGTAACTTTGCAATTGAAAATTAGGTTTAACAGTTTGGAATATAAAGAGAATGTGTGTAGTTGATTCAATCTAAAAATTGTCATAGAATTCAAATATCATTTACGATATATTTTGTTTACAAATAATGAAATGGCCTGCTGAGGGGAGGTAATTCTTGCTTGAAATATAGAAATCATTTCCCTCGGGTCATACAGACAAAACCAACTTCACTGTATAATACTGATAGATTGTGATTTGTTATCATCGGTTGTCTGTGGAGAAAAACGAGACAAAAGATTTTCTTCTCACTTTTTCAATTAAGGAATTCATTTTTATATAGTGGAAATACTTGTGTTTCAATTAGTTTAATATTTTATGATTTCTAGCTGCTATTAATTATAACATCCTGATATCATTTTTGATAATTCACAAAATGAAATATATTTATTCCAAATAATAACAAATAAACTAATATCCATGTTTATCAAATACATGAGTTTTCACAAGAAAAAAAAGAGTGGATATTTTTATTTGTACACAGATATTTGTTAGGTTAACACTTATTTCTCTTAAGTGAAAAAAACTGACAAGCCACCAACACATCAGAACAGCTATTTTGTATTTGAATTATCCCCTTTCCTCTCTTTCTGATTACTCAAAGATTATTTGGATTTGAAATGAATCATTCCAACTAATTTATTCATTTTTACATATAGAATGTTTTCAAGATTGCATTAAATTATCCATAATTACCATAGAGATCCACTATTCAATATGGAGACAAAATAAAATTGTCAAAGACATTCTTTTATAAGAAATGCCCACACAGCTATTTTTTACCTTTTTCTAGGTTCACATCACTTCAAGCTTTGAAAATTTTTCTCGCACTATTTAATTTTAAGGCTAAAACATTAAAATCAAAAAAAGACCAAATCGACAAATATCAAGTGTAAATGACAAAATCTCGAAATTTAGGAATAATGATAAAAAATTCGTAAAGTCTGAATCCAAATATCACTAATAAAGGAGGAGAAGAGTGAACAAACATGTAAACATCAGCACTAAAACAAAAAAAATAAAAAGTTAATTTGTCACCGTCTTCTAGCACTCTTTCCAATATCGCCTTATGTATAATTGGGGGGTATGGATACCCCAGTTTAGGAGCCACTGTGCTATGAACACAATTTTAATGAAATCAACAGCAAAGTCAGAGAATGGAGGCAGAACAAGATAACACACTTCTAGATCCAAGCAAAATGTATATATACACACACACACACAGAGGAATGTTTCATGTGAACACATATCTGTGAAGAGGCTTAAGAAACACACAGACAAAGTTGTTATGAGCATAATGTTCTGTCTAATTTACTTTTTTTTTTTAAACTTCCATAAAATTTGACGAGTAAAAAAATTAAATTTTGATCAGTTTTCCTTAGATGGATTCACAATTAAATGCACACTGTCTGTTAAAATTTATCAGAAATCAGAATTAGAAGTTAATATCAAAATAATACCATCAAAACTATTTGATTCAAATAGAATAAGTAAAAAATTTGTTAAATACTTTATTTTTTTTCTCTTTCTTTACAGCCCTTAATATTGCCTCATGTACCCCAAATTAAGAACCACTGATCCATATTTGGAAGTGTGGGTGTTTCAGTGAGTATATGAATGAAATAATGGATTGACTGCACAAACACGTTTATGCTTCTGCCCCTATGGACTTCTTCATTTGTCTGAACAAGCCCAAAAGGGCAGAAACATAAATGCGGTTTTGTAGCAGATCCAATATTTCACCATATTATAAGTTCTACTCTGAATTTTTTGTGCATAGAGCACATATCAAGCATAAAACATATTGCAGCAACATTATTATCTCCCATTAAATTCATTTGATGACAGGACAACTGTGTCCCAGTATTCTGGTCATTGTCGTACCTGGACATTTGGTCATCTACATTAAATTTTCCATTAAATCTATGCTACAATCCCTTTTTTAATCAATAAAGATCTTTCATAAAAGAAAAAAAATTAATAATGAATATGTGAAATTACATCTAATATGATATATAGATATATTGGTATAAAAAATTTCAGGACACAGAAGATATAAATTTTTTTAAATTACATCTAATATGAAATATAATTTTGGGCACAAATGTCCAGGACACAAAAACAAAAAAAATCAGATGCAAATATTCAGATTCCAATGATTGGGAGACATTTGACTGAGAATCAAATGCCCTAGGACTACTCATTTTTAAGTACATGGTCATATGTACGCAGTTGAGATGTTATAGCTTGTGATACAAGCTTGAAATGAGCGATTTCACATAATTATATGTCTGTGTGTGTAACAAAATACACATACTCACAGATTACTCAATTACACCTGCATACACACACATATATATATATATATATATATATATATATATATATTATGGAGTCATCCACAGACAGTTGTTTCGATGTATTACATCTCTTCAGTGTGGCTACAGACTTTCTATTATCCCATATGTGAGTGATCACTTCACATCCACAATATATATATATATATATATACACACACACACATATATTTTTGTTAATATTTCAATGTTTATTTACATCATTCACAACCGTAGAGAACAAAATCAATAATATTTGTTGATGAATCAAGTATTGATTACTTTCAAATATGTTTTAGAGATAACTTCATACTTTGAACTTGTCAGGAGAAAAACACTTTATGTACAAAAATATAAATATATATTAAGAAATGGATATATAATCCAACAAAGATTATAAATGGTGTAATATTATATTGAAATTATTTGAAATGATCCCGGTGAATGTATCATTTAGCCTAGACAAAGTGAATTGAATAAACAATTCAAGAAAATGGGGCTGCTGCAGGAATTGAACCAGCAACTGATAGGAAAGCCACTTCAATTGAACCTTTGATATATATATATATATATGCACGCGCAATCACAGTCAATAATTGAACAACTATAGCATCAAAATTTGAAGCCATGCAAAAAAAAAAAAAAAAATTCAATCGAAGAATGAATATGGTCAGAATGAATTCTATTTATGACATCACTGGTGTTTTACACTGGGAAACATCTAAATTACCGAAAAAGCTCTTTTCCAAAAATGACAAATATAATTTTTTTTTTAACAAGTCTTATGGAATATGGATGCCAATTTTCATGTCTGTAGACAAAATGGTATGGCCAGGAGCACAGGAACATACAAACATATAAAAGGATAGAACCCTTTGCCATTTTGATAGCTAGTTGTTCAATATACGAGCGTCTACAAATAGAAAACATTCAACCGAATATGAAATGTTTGTATACAATGCAGCAGTGTGTGCACTTTAGTACATAAATGTGTGTAATATATATATATATATATATATATAAGTAAAATGATATTTTAAAATGGACTAAATAAAATCTCCCTTTAAACTGATTAATAACTTTTGCTATTGATTCTATGATTCATTTATCTATGTATACATATATTATTTCTCAGTTAGCTGAAGCTCTAAAAATTGTTATGTGTAAAACTTGTTATTTCTTCCTCTACAAAACGTCATTTTTTTTTCTCGACTAAAAGATCTTAAATAAAGGCTTGAAAAAAAAAAAAAAAAAATCCAAAGAAATTTCCAGACAATTGAACTCCCTGTCATCTATGTTGTTCAAACATTTCAACAAGCCATTTTACGCCCTTCTCCTGGTGTAGTATCTGAATGTAACAACAGAAAAGAGAATTAATTTTTCAATGGCAGCAATGCTTATAACATTGGTTTCAGGGGTTTTCCTTTCCTTGCTAGGCCAGAATTTCCAGACCTTGTCACTGTTGAGTAGAAGATTCAACATTGGTTGGACTTCAGCACTCTGGCCAATAAGTAGATGTATGCCGCTTCTTTGAGTTTTCTCACTTTCTAGCAATCTTCCTAATCTATAATCTGGACTTCTTCCCATTTTTTTCGTTTACTGTTTTTAAGGTACCAGTTGTACCAGAAATATGCACATTTGAATTAGACCTTTACCACTGACAGAGTAAGCCTTAGGTACTGGTAACACAAGCAGTCACTCAAAGTACCAATTGCTGGGGTGGGCATCTTTCAGGAGTCCTTGACAGTGTGTAAATGGAAAAAATGAATAATTAAACAGAATAAAAACAATCAGATTTTCCAGAAATATCTGACAGCTGAATACTATCTGTTGAGCTTAAACTAATAGAAACAATTGACAAAAAAAAATTCTCTTGATCAATGACGAATAGATTAGATCATAGTATATTTTAAAGCGCATTGAATTTCAATAAGGCACTTTGAGCACCTCGGTCGGACATGACGTCCAAACAATAATATAAAACAAATAAAACAATCTGCACTTCAGATTGCACAGGAGAGGCCCTAAAATTCAATGGTACTATGGGTTACTTCATTGCATTAACTGTTGATCTTAGTTTGCACGGTCTGAGTATGATGGTTCGGGGAACCCTGAGATATCCAGGTGTTGTGCAGAGTTGCAGAAGACTGTTGGATCGTCTGGTTTTTGATGCCCGCATATAGTAGCTCTCCCTTTTCAATTTGACTTGGAGAAGACACTATTCAAACATTGTCATAGAGATGGAAACACCGAGTCTAATGGCAGGAAAAACCTAAGACGATCAGGCATTGCACTGAGTTGCAGGAGAGGACCAGATCATCAGTCTTTCGATGCACACCCATTGCAGCCCTCCCCTATGGTCTGACTCCCTTACCCTTCAATAACTAACCCACAAGGCATTAAGGCAATGGTTGGTCATCATCAATCTTCTGTCGTTGGATATAAACCTTCCCCAGGATCAGCCAGATTTCTCTATCGTGGGCCAATACTTTCTGAACTTGTCTAGTTCGTCTCTCCATTCTGCCAGCCTCAGTTTCATAAGTGATCTCTGGAGATCCATCAGTTGTCAGCCATTCATGCAACTTTACCAACCCATTGCCATTACAGTTTTCTAATGAATTTTGTGTCTTGCACTCAGTTAATAATCTACGCATTTCACATATTTTTCAGTTAGCAGAAGTTACAAAAATTGTTTTTTCCTCGGATATATTCCTGATATACCTGAATCTACCCCAAAATTTAATCAACTCCCCCTTGAGCCTAGGACCTGAACTTCTACGTAATTTAATTTAGAACTTTCGGAAAGATTGTGTGGACAAATTGAGAGGAAGATGAATGAATATGTTGACCTCTTTCAACTTTGTTGACCAGGGCGAATAAATGAAAATATTCAAGAAAAACATTTAACACTTTTTCAATCTCAACAAAACCAACGTTCCTCCATTTCTTTTCTGAAGTAATATTACAAGACTCACTCATAGCAAATAAAAAATATTCAAGAAAGAATCTTTTTCAAAACTTTTTTCATATTTTATTGAATGACATTAAAACTTCTTTTCAGTCAGTGACACATGCGTCTGTAAAACAGCAGCAAAGGAAAAAAAAAAAAAAAAAATCAGAGTTTGCTGTCACTACAGAAAGAAGAGAACATGACAAGCAGTAGTTTATCATACATCATTTTTTTCTTTTGAAGAGTTCTGATTAGATTAAAAATTTGGCGCTGGCTGACGTCTGAGCACGTTCGGTGCCAGCACACGATTGGCTGGCAGACATCAAACAGGCCGGCGGTCGGGCGGGCCAGCAGGACAGACCAGAGTTGTCTCCCCTAGCAAAAATAATGGCATTATTGTTCAGTCAAGGTTTATTTTTTCTTATAAGTTTGTTTTTGTTTATGTGTTGGTGTGTCTTTTTTTAATATTGTTTTTTTTCTCTCTCTCGATTTGAAGAAAAAAGAATGAGTGGGAAGATGAAGTCCTAATTTCAAAAATTTTCTCTGGAGCAGTAAACACAAACAGGAATAAGAAAATCAAAATTAGAATTAAAGAAAAAAAGAAAAAAGAAAAAAAAGGAGGTAAAAGTCAAATCTAAATTAAAAATCATAGAAACTGACACCTTTTAATTATTTAATTTTTTTTGTAGGGAAAAATATTTCAAATAAAGCAGAAACCAATTGAGATTGCTCCAGCATTGCTAAATGAATAAAGGGTTCATTTACTTAAAGAGTTTGGAGTAAGTTGGGTTCGTGACAGCAAAAATGTGCCAAGAGGAGACAGCGCCAATAGCAGACAAAAAAGGAGACAGCGCCAATAGCAGACAAAAAAGGAGACAGCGCCAATAGCAGACAAAAAAGGAGACAGCGCCAATAGCAGACAAAAAAGGAGACAGCGCCAATAGCAGACAAAAAAGGAGACAGCGCCAATAGCAGACAAAAAAAGGAGACAGCGCCAATAGCAGACAAAAAAAGGAGACAGCGCCAATAGCAGACAAAAAAGGAGACAGCGCCAATAGCAGACAAAAAGGAGACAGCGCCAATAGCAGACAAAAAGGAGACAGCGCCAATAGCAGACAAAAAGGAGACAGCGCCAATAGCAGACAAAAAGGAGACAGTGTTTGTACAGGAATATATGCAAGGTCAGAAAGAAGCTTCAAAGGTTTCGGGGTCGGGTTTTCAGTAGTTGTGAAGTTGAATCTAACTGGCCATGAGTTGTTATCTAAGATGAATTTAATATATTTATTAGAGAATGTGTGTGTCCATCTTCTCCTCTTGAATGGTGCATTGTAGTCAGAAGTATTGAATTAAGGAATCCCTAAAATGTGCCAACTTGAATTTATTAGACACTACATTGCTATAAGCATAGAGGATAGCAATTTCATTTCTGACATGGAAAGTAATTTTTCCACAAGAAATTCAATAGCATTTCATTATGCCGAATGAGCCTTCATTAACGACTATTCTCGGCCATTCATAGCCAGTTTTCATCCTGAGCAATGCCACACGTTCTCTTACTGTATTTTCAAGATCCCCTTTGGTCTGTTCAGATTATTGAAAGACATTATTGTTAATTCTTGCACTGAAGTAACAGACTGATCAAAATGAAAAACTGAAATAATATCTTTTTTCGTCCTTAGATAATTTTTGTACTAGTTTATCCTTGTTGTCAAAGAAATGTCGGCAATATTCAAGTCATTTTGCAATTGCAATAACGTAAAAGCTTAGGATATAAAGAGACAGTGCAAAGTAAATTCAATCAAGAAATTGTCACAGAATTAAAATATTGTGTACGATCTTTCTTCTACAAATAACAAAAAAAAAGTTAGATAAGTCGAAGGGAAGTAACTCTTGCATAGAAAATATAGAAGTTATTTCCCTTGGGATATTAGACAAAAAAAATTACATACACACGGCATACTAAACAAGTAAATTTAGTTGGTGGAAATGTTCAAGATTAGTGAGTGATTACAGCAGCAGAATTTCAATACAAATTTTCACAAGTACAAGATTGAAACAATTTCTCAGTCCAAGTCACGAGGAATTTTCAATAACAGTATCTAAACTCAGATTATATATCATTTTATAATGTATTGACATTGCTAACATTCAATAGGTCATCCTAGTATCAAGCAAAGATAATCTGGTTCATACAAATAATCATGGTAGAGATTTTTATTACACTGACAATCATAAATATCTTAGTTGAGAATCTATTGCAGAATTCAAATATTATTGAGTACAATCATCTTTCTCTAACAAATAACTGGAAAGTTCTCTAAGGAAAGTAATTCTTGCCTAGAAATATGAAAGTTATTTCCCTCAGGCGTTACAACCTTTTTCAGTGGTATGCAACATGTTTTTGCAAAGATCTGTTCATGGGACATAGCACAGGGATTTGGATTTAGGTCTTGACCAAGAGCAAAGTTAACAAAAACAACATCTGCCAATAATAAAGAAATTCTAATCTCACAAGGAGTGCTGAGAAAATTCAGCTCACTCCTCAGTAAGGAGAAAGTGAAATGAGCTTATTTCTTTTTGATAACACTTTTGAAAAGGATATCTAATAATGAAGAAGCTTGATGTTTTTAAATAAGTGATTCCATTCCCTCTAATTCATTCATGGCCTGTCCAGGACCAAAAGGCTTGTGGGTGACTGAAGAAGTGGTGCATGTTGAAAATATTTTACTGTTGCTTAGTTTTTGTCCAAAGATAATGAAACAAAAGTAACTTAGAACAAAAAGTGCATATTTAAAGAAATTATTTGTTTGGTGTATTTATTTTTATTAATTCATTCATTGTTATTAAATCATATATTGTGCACAGTATTGAAATTTCACAGCACAATTCTTTTTTTAGTGCATGGCCTAGGGAGAACACTGGATTTTTAGAGCAAGTTGAAAAGATTATTTAATACGTAATACAGGAATAGTATTATATGCCCTATATGAGGGGTCCCCAACCTTTTTTGCAATACGAACAGGTTTGATATTGACAATATTCTCGCAGACCAGCCAACAATGGATGGTGGGGCTAATCAGGACAAGAATATAAATAATAGGTCGATTATAAGTCACATAAGTAGCTCAAACTCAATTTCATTTCTAAAAGGGTTTATCCAACGAATTTAATATTAAGATCCAAGGAAATAAATTTGTCTTTACAGAGAAATATCGCCAAATGATATCATTTTCGTCACAGCCTGGTAGAACGTACTGTGCAGCCTGGTACTAATCCATGGCCAAGTAGTTGGGGACAATTGCCCTATGACAGTACAGACAGTTTTGAATTTATGAACTCTACTTAAAGTAAAAATAGTGGATATGCACAAGTAACACGAGTAAATAACTTCTATGATCTCTAAATATCTTTCTCTGAATATATGCAACGTAGGATTTAGGAATATAATTTGTATACAAAAAGTTTTAATTGATTTGTTTAAAAATATATTCTCTTTTTAAAAAGTAAATTTAAATATAGACCGAGTGTGTGTCTAAAGCAGTAAAAACTATCTATAATTCACATTAATTCAACAATGTTAATAAATGCAATTCTGAATACTAGTTTCACCATCAACCATTGCCATTTGTGTTCATTGTGTCAAAATGATATTTACCGTTAAATAAAACCTACATAGTGTACAGCTCTTGGCAATAACTGACAGCAGTTAATTCTTGACTGGAGGTTTCATAAATGTGGGCACGCTTGTCTGGGTGAATTTCAGAGGTACAGATTTGAAGCAACAAAGCACAGATAGAAATCGGTAAGGGTTGGTTCACGAGGATCAAAGTTAGGATATAAATTCAGGCAGTGAGTAAAAGAATTTGCGTAGAGTAAATCTACCTCTAATAACCAGGTTATTATACGTGAAGTCTGGAGGATGTGACTTTGGTGAGAATATCAAAACCAAGATAGAGCATATAAGAAAATTTGAATGACAATACCAAAGGAATAACTAATGATCAAAATTACTTCACTTCTACCTTTGGGTAAACATTTTTTTTTTTTAAAATTCTATTTGTAAAAATGTTCCACCGTCAATTAGGAGTGGTATCAAGTGGTTTATGATATTAAAAGTTAATACCATTGGTGTGACTTTTATGGTGATTGCATATGTCAAAGTTTCTGTATCATCATCATCTGTTGTACACACTCATCCTGAGGTAAGGGGCTGAGGCAATGGTTTAGTATGCCAACGAGATTACAATTTTACTACAATCATTGATTGGCATCAACCTTGCTAAGGCTTGCAAAATTCAATTATTACTCAGAGAAAAACTTTGCCTATCTTCATAGTTTTCTGTCCAAAACCTTGCCTAGGCTGGTACAAAATATTTGCATCGCTATTGGATGGCAGTTAATTTGAAAGATATAACAACAGCTATCCTTTGCTAGATAAAAGCCCTTGTCTGTTACAGAATAAAACCCCTGACTCACGGATAGAGCCATGTTACCATTACCAATTGTAATACAGTAGAAATTTCATTGATTAGTCATAGAATTGAGTAAGAAATTTCCGTCATTTGCAGTTGACTATCAGAAAAACACAGGCAAACATTCCAGTTTTGGTTTTTCTGGATTCACTTATTTACTCAAGTTATCAAAAAAAATCATGGCAGTATTTGAATAATTTTGCGATTGCGTTGTACTTAGAAGATATCGAAAATGCTGTCCTGCATTTTTTGTTTTTGTTCAACCAGAATGAACCTGCATTTTTTATGCATTTGAGAAAAATAAGGGAAACAACTATAAAAAGCTGATTATATAGTAATCAATCTTGACAGATGTTTCAGACAAAACTATGGACATACATGTGGCGTATTTTATAAGTAGATTATGAAAACTTGCACTCATTCAACACCAGCCATGACAAATGAATAAAGGAAATGTTTTTCATTAATCAATGCAATTTCTTTTGGTTCATGCATGCATCATTAAAATTCCAATGCTTTCAATGTTTCTCCGTTCATTATCAAACTTGAACCAAATTACAATGTTGGTGGAAGTGATTAGCTATGAGAATATGTAGATGTTTACCTAACAGAATCATTCAGTAAAATGAGTAATCTAACATCCCACAGATTCTGGTGATAATTATTTAGAGATGATCAGCCTGTGTAGTATTTCAGATTCTGGCACATTTTTTTGAATTATCATTTTTTAGGGGTAGAATTTTGGCAACAAGGTTAAATATCAAAAAAAAAAACAATTTAGATTAAGAAAAAAATTGTTGCCAGTTTTTCTTAGCTTGTTAAGGGTGGCCATTTGCAAATTCAACATGGACGACAGAATATGCATTTTTTTCCAATTATATCCATTGATTATACATATATTAAAAAAAACTTAATAACCCTCCAAGTTTGTTTAGGTCGAAGGTTTGAAGCATTCCTTGATGACTAAATGGTGTGTCCAGTAACACTAACAAAATATTTTTTCAAGTCCGAAAAAATTCCATTAAAAAAACTTACGAAAAATTGGAGAAAAAAATTTTTTTAAAAAGAAAAAGGAAGATGTCTAGTGGAGTACTTGTGTGAATTTGAAAGGTTCGAGGCTAGATGGTCTATCTTATAAGGCTGACAAAATGAAAAGTGAAAAGGTAATGTTTATTGTTTGGACGGGTCGATGATCGTGGTTACAGTGATTCAATATCATATCAAAGAAACAAGAGAATATAGGCTATTGCACCGAATGCCTTATAATCAGCGTTGTTTTTTATATCATGTGATATTGTCTAATACAAAAGCATAAATATTCCTTATTTTTTTATTTTTTGTAAATTTTACCAATAATATTTGTCAATATTTTGATTTGATATTGGATTTGGCAAAAAAAAATTTTTTTAAATCAATGATTTCATGCATATTTGTTACGATACAAATATCTTACCTAACGGACATTTTGAATTTCAACATGGCCGCCCTTTGACAATCATTGAAAAAGTGCCAACTTTTTGATAATCTGAATTGTATGAAAATATGATTTAACAATGTTGCCAAGATTCATACCTCTAAAAATGATAACTTCCACTTCCTAATAGACTAATAAATGCTCATATCCTCGATATAAGGGAGCAGTTTATTTATGTACCCAAAAGGTGGAGAAAATTAAAAAATATCCTGTATATGTAAGGGAGAGTTATCTCCCCTTGGGAAAAGTTGAAAATTCATTCTTTTATTTCCAATCTAAAATCATAATTTCAAGTTGATTTATATCATTATGACAACCAACCCTATAAATGTGATTTTCAGCTAGTAAGGTACAATGAGTGAGTAATTAATTCTGTCCGACATACAGTAACATGAGGGAATAGTAAAGTACACTTAATTTAGGCTGTGACATACCTGTAGCTTTGTGATCTGTACGGGAGGTTATTCTATAATAAGCAAACTAATAAAACTGTTCTGACAATTGAGGAGCGGTTGCGTTTAGTAAGTGACTTTAGTGAGGGTAGGAGAAGAACGTGTCACAAACACATAATACCAACTTATGATAAACCAATAAGCAAGAAAACAGAGAATGATAAAGATGAAACCGAGAGATACAAACAGATCAAGATAGACAGATGGATGGATAGATAGATTTACAGACTAATAAATGGGAGACCAATACACACGATCAGAAATTTAGATATGAAAAACATGGGACTCCCATATGTACGAAATTGAAATTATTTCAATATCACAGAAGAGAATGTTGCAGTTATTTGTGGGTGGGTTGTTCAAAGTTTCTTTTAGTTGTTGTTGCATTTTTACTTTATTGTTGTACTTTATACTTTTGACCGTATATTTTCTTGTTTATTTATTTATTATTTTTTTTCTTAATTCTTTTCTTTGCTTTTACTGACCTGAATTTTATGAATTCTGACCAGGGTTGCCAAACGTCTCTTGAAGCTCAAGACCAAATTTGTATGGTCTAGGGACCAAATTAAATGGCTTCAGTAGTAAAATAATCAAATAACTTGAAATCCATCATCAGACCAATTTCTATCGTAATTTCTGTACCAAAATAATTATAGAACTTCAAATCAATCAGACCAAATTTGTATGGTCTTGAAACTAAAGTAAGTAGCTTCAGTACCAAAAATAATCAAATAACTTCAAATCCATCATGGTCTTAGGACCAAATTAATTAGCTTCAGTACAAAATATAAATCAAATGACATAAAATCCATCATCAGACTAAGCTTGCAGGAAAAATGGATTAAAATACATATTTTTTAATTTATTGTTCATGTATATTCATGTTGTATCATATCATTTGTGTGTAAGGGATTGTTATCTTTTGTAAATTTTCCATCAGTACCAAATCATTTTTAGAACTGAATAGCTTTATTCAGTAGCAAATTTGGTCAATTTTGGTCTTGAAAAGTACGAAATGGCAACCCTGATTCTGACCATTTTTTTTAATTCTTTTTAATTGCACCTGAAGTTTTGTGTCACCTGAGCAAATAAGCCGCCATCTTGAGGAGTTTCATTTTACTTATATTTATTTCTGATACAAAATTTATCTTAGCATTCCAGTAAGATCTTGAAACTAGCGATTTTGTGAAACCCCTAGGAAATTTTTCAGTAATTCAACAAAATCCTCACTTTCACAATCAGTGTAGTAATGATTAACAAGCTTGGAATACTGATCATTACTACGAATGAGGCCTTGTGTCAAACTAAGCTGTATATACACTGTAATATACTTGATATTGAAGTTTAGCTTAGTTTGACAATGCCGTAATAGTAGGGCACCCAGTGCGGATTGAAATCATTATGGTAGTAATAGTCAGAATCACAAGCTTAACCTTTAGTACACCAATTGTGAAACTAAAGATTTTCTGAAACTACTGAAATGTTCAGGGATTTCACGAAACCGCTAGTTTCAGAATCTTACCGCAACGTCAGTATTCCACTCCACACTGTTACTCAAAGAAATACGTCTTCCGATACTCTTTCTGCCACAATTGCTGCTTCGGATGATCCCAGAAAACACTGAATTCTTCAGGAATCTATGAGTCCAATGCTGGATAGAGGCTTGTTGAGAGAGGAACTACGATAGAGGCCCTCTGTGTATGAGTTTTGTAGGGAGGATGGTGCTGTGTGGGTAGTACTGCTGTTGCCCGATTCACTGCCAAGATCTGTGCTGCCGTTGGCCTGGACATCCAAACGTTGGGAGCTGCCACGCCATTTATAAGACGGGATTGACGACGATCGACAATCGATGTTATACTGCAAAAAGAAATTAAAAAAACGAGCGTCATAACAGAGCAATAAACAATATTCACAATTTTTTTTTTACAATCATTACAAAGTCTTCCCAGATTTTGTTCACACAATCCAATCTCATTTTCCCATGTTCAATGATAACATTCTGGCCGATCTATTCATTTCATCAACACATGTATGGGCAACCATTGGCCCACGGGCTAAATCCGTTCGGCAGCAAAATTTTGGATGGCTCATGGACAATCTAGAAATCTATTATAAGTCTTATATAATTTTTCTCAGAAAGTTTATCTAATAATTTACATTTTAAAATTACCAATTGTTTTAGCTTTACAGAACAATAATATCATTGTAGTTCATAGGTTTGTCAAAAATAGAAATTAAGTATGCTTTTTGTAATATCTAAATTTTTTAGAAGGAGAAAGGTCTTACATGGTCCACGAGATCAAAAAATTTGCCCATTCCTATGTTAACATAGATTTGAAGAAGAAATTGGATTGTCCTCTGCCAAAAACAAAGTTGGAATAATCAATGACTCTCCCAAAATTATATACTGTTCTCATCTTGATTGTTATTGATTGGCACATCGTTCCAGACCCTGTACTCTCCGGCCTTTTTCAGATGTCTATTGCACTAGGTAACCTTCTTGAATTTAGAACCATACCCTTCTTTCAATCCATGGGGTGGATTTCTCACGTCTGTTGATTATTCGTCCTTGCAGTGTCGCTTGTCAGACTCTTTGACTAAACCAGAGTTTATGAGTTAACATGAAAACTGAAGAGTACAACAGGTGAAACATTATGACTATAACAATCAAGATGAGGATACAAATTCAAGTAAATCAGTGAGTAATAATGATAATTCATCATCTCAGAAATTCAGAACAAAGTTTAGATAATAAAATATCAGTTTTGTTTCAATAACGAATCAACTTAATTTGATTAAAGAATTTGTCAAAGTAACAAATCAGTTTTAATCTTCAATATGCAATCAGTCCTGAATGTACAGCAGTTGGCAATTCAAATTTCAAAGAAGTTGCAGACTTTCCATACTTGTCATATATAGACATTTCCAGACTGTAGTCCTTATCTTTCAAACAATGTTCAGCAGTTGTACAGTCCTAAATCTTTGATGGTGACCCACCCAGCATTCCACCCACCCCATCTACAACATCCACCTGGATCAAAATGGTCAGCTTCAAAACAAAAAATTTCCTTACTTGAATCAAATGAACAAGACAATATCTATTGGGTTTCACAATTACTTACTCTTTCATGCTTTTGGCCTCTAATATATATATATATATATATATATATATATATATATATATATATATATATAATGAATTTGCTACAGAAACAAATGTGATTGCATAGCTAATCCACTATTGTATCATATTTAAAGCTCTACTTTAACTGTTGGGGTGTAGAACACTTTATGAAATAGACCCATCACATCAGATATTAAATTACTGAATTGTACTTAGAGAGAGATATATATATATATATATGTGTGTGTGTGTGTGTGTGTGTGTCGATAAATACACATCCGTATATACTCCAATAAATAACTGAAAATACTCCTCTAAACACTATATATAGCGGCACCAATTAAACTGACCATTTTAAATCTTTTGAACAGAAGTTTTAATAGCACAAGTCATGGAAACTACTTGTACCTCACCCAACTGATAATTGCTGGTGGTTATTTTTGATTGAGGTTGTAGCAATAATTTGTCCCCTTTTTTTAGCATATTGATTATAATAATTAAAAAAAAACAAACAAAAAACAATCACATATAAACAGACAGACAGACAAGGTGGTGCAAAATCTCATTTTGATTCTTTCCGACCAGTGTTTGTTTAATTGGATTATAGTAATACACTTCAAAACTATAAACCAACTACATTCTTCTACCGATTGGATATTCACTAGAATCCAGTCAGATTCAATTTCATCCATTGTTTTGGACAGGATGAATAAAGATCTTTAATAATTTGTTCACTTAAATGCTAATTAAAATAAATCATTTGATTTCATGATATAAATTTGTAGCCTACTTCACTTAGATTTCAATTCTAATCTACTTTGATAGAGTATAAACTGATAGTTCAGTTCACTCCAATTTTGCTTCTAAGTCATTTTAGTAGATGAAGTATTGTAAATCATTAATTTTTTGTTACTATTTACCTTCATCTCAATTGCTGTTTATCACAACTAAACTCAGGCTGAGTTCCTTTCAGCACTGAGTAAATAAATTAACAGCGCAGATCGGAATTAAGTTTTAGCAATGGTAAGAGCTGTCAAGCATTAAGCAAGCCACCTTCACGCATAGATAGTCGTGAGTTTGATTCTTACTGATTTTAGATGATGGGCGTCAGTAGAGCAATTATACACTTTGCTGTTCAGAAAGATTTTAAATACATTAAACTCAGGAGGAAAAAAATGTTACATATTCATGTAATCTTTTCCATGAAAAATATTCCTATTGATTGAAAAGGGAATTGAAGCATTCACTTGATTGATTCAAAATTTAATCCCCAAGTCCAACCTTTCAAAATCTGAAAAATGATTGAAGAGGAATAATAATTTATTGAACGCAAGGAAAAAAGCTGAGAGATATCTTAAAAGTGATTTATAAAATTGGGGGGGGGAGATCAGTAAAAATCTTCAAGTATTTAAAGGAGAGATGCATTTTTTCTGCACTCACTCGCATTGAGTTTTCAATTTAGAAACAATTATTTTACATGGATTAGATGATTACTTTGAATACAAACAGGAAAAATTGGGTGAATAATTAGTATTATTATTATTAGTAGGTACTCACCAAGGTTCATTAAAAAAAAAAAAATTTTTAAAAAGAAAACTTCTGGCTATTGTACTATTCTAACTTTGTTAAAGTCCATCTGACCCTCTTTATTGGTCAGTCTTGTTTTCGGTCGTCCTCTAAGAATCTAAATGAATTTCTAAAAAATGAAGAAGGTTTTAGTTTTCAGACTAATCAGCTACAACCCTCTGTCTACAGTCAATCTTCATTGCAGGCTTCTTGTTACAACTAGCTGCATATTTATTGAGTAGCAGTCTAGTCATGTGACCTACAAATGGAGTGGACTTGACTGGATAGATTCATTCTGTTCCAGGGTTTTGAATAGGAGGCATAGCATAGCAGCTAAGGTCTTTGAAGACATGATGAAATTAAGGCATACTTTGGCCAGAAGAGGAGCAGATTGATTTCCCTTTACTAATGGTAGTTCATCTTTCTGTCTTTCTTCCAGCCTTCTTCTCTGGAATATTCTGACAACACCATCTTTATTTGGTATTTACAACATTTTCTGTTTTTTAACCTAATTTTACAAATTAACATGTTTGAAATAGATTAATAGAAATAACTATATTAATAATATTAATTAATAATCAGAGGTATAGTGCTGAGGGAACTCATTGGAACAGAGCTACCCTACTTTTTAGGGAAGGAGGAACAATATTCCCTCTATGTATATTACTAAAATTCTCTACTTGGACAATTCAGAGATAAGAAAAATGACTATACTTTCAAATACACATCCCTATGGCCTCAAAACATCTGAAATTGGTAAAATTTCAAACATTTTCTCAGGAAAAGCTTAAGGCCCCTTCCTCTCAGAGCAGACAGCTCTGAGTTCCCTCACTTTTTTTAGCACAATACCACTGTTAATAATGATAATAGAATGCACTTATCTTAGATTTCGAGTAGGAGGCAAAGCATCATAGCCTGGCTTTTGAAGAGACACGCAATCGGGAGTAAAGCTTTGGCCATAAGTACAGTGGACTGATTTTTCTCTGCTCATGGGAGTTAATCTTTCTTCTTGTTTTTCTTTCATTCTTCTCTCCTTGGATATTTTGGCTCCACTCACCCCCCTCCCCCAATTTAGCATTTAAAATTATTTTGTTTACTCTCTCTCTTACGAGAGTGAGAGAAAGAGAGAAAGTTGGTCTTCACATGGACTTCAATAAAAGCCAAGTCATGCACAACAAATACATCAAGGATGAAGACAGTAATCAGAATAGAAAATAGTAAGTCAAAAGAAAGTAGATCACTGCATCTACCTTGACAACAAATCTCAAAATCATCAAAAGATGAAGAAATCAAACAAAGAATTACACCCGGTTGGCAAGCTTTTGGCAGAGCAAGCGCAACCTTTCGTTCCATCAACAACTAATGTTCCCTTCCAATAGTCACCTACAGAGCAAAAACAATGTGGATCCTAAAGTTCAGGAGGTATTGACACCATGATGCTCAGTAATGAGAGAACTGGCAGATTTTGGGAGGACCTTTGTCCAACATCGAACTTAAAAAGATTGATGAAGACGAATCAATGGTGGTGAGGGGGGGGCACACTTCACATATTTATGTTAGCAGATAGGTAGAAATATATTAAAAGTTTTAAAACAAAGTTGTTTTTTTTTAAATTCCAAGATAAAATGAAGGCATCAAAGGTTATAGAAAAACACGGAAATTATATCTATGATATTTTTACAATTGTAGTTGGTATATCTATGATGCTTGCATATAATCTATGATAAATCTTTGTTACTAATTCTTTTTATTGTTGACCTAAAGTCTGTACTGTAGGGGCTGTAAATGTGTATATGGCCAACTTGACCAAAGGATCAACGTAATAGTTGCCAATCTCCGAGATCCCCACAAGTTGAATTAGGGACAAAATTACTTTTTGATGAGACTAATGAAAGGGAGACAACTCATTTTCCGCAAAATTCACCAGAAGGAAGGAATTGAGTCTCTCTTACTAATGCCATAAGTAATCAAATGTATATCCAGTTTTTGGAAAGTTATTTTGAGATTTTAAGAGGGGCTTTTTAAGAAGTATCTTGGAACAATTGTATTTTAACATTTCAAAAAATACTTCAGCTGTTGCTTATTCTATCGATCATATATGATGTTGAATATAAGACTCACTCTAAGACCATGTATCTAATTGTTATAAGTAATCTTTTAAAAAAACACAGTTTACATTTTACTTTCCTTGTAAGTATTATCAGATACAGAAAAAAATATAAATAAATACTAGAGAAATACTTTGAAGAGGAAAAGGGCTAAAATCAAATAGGATCAAAAAAAAAAAAAAGTGAAAATAGAAAAATATGCACTGAATGCAAAAAGTATCCAACAGATCTTATTCTCATACAGCTTCATAACCAACAGAATTTAGACCAGAGATGGGGAGTAAAAGAAATATTAGAATATGATTGAACATAGAAAAGTTATGTACGAAAATCAGAAGTTTTGTCTAAATTCTGAAAATGTAGAAGGATGTTAAAATAAAGCTATTTGAAATGTATTGGATATTTCTTGCATTGAATGATTGTAGAATAAAGAGAGATACAGTGAAGAATTGGAAGTTGAGTGCATTGAGGAATTGGCATTTGAAATCAGACTGATCATTAAACAGATTTTATACGATTGAACGAAGGTGGAATTGTTAGGATAGCTTTCTCACACACATGAACGCAATGATGCAGTAAACAGTGTTTCTCAAGAGAAATGCTGGAATTTCTAGGAAAAACAATATTCCCTTGACACATCTTGTCTCATGAAATTGTCTAATCTCCCCCCAAAAGGATATTATTAAAATATGAGGGATGATGGGGACTGTTTAATTGAATATTTCATTTTTATTCTTAAATGTTTGATTTGATTTTTAAAGAACACTTTTGTTAAAAATACTTTTTGCGTGGGTTTATGTGAAGTATACTTACATACTTGGTGAAAAGAAAAGATAAGTTAGAGAGAAATCCTTTTCAGGAGCCAAAAGGATAATAGAAACAACATAAGTAGATTTATCATGACAAGATAAAGCTTATTTCTATTAATATTTGGACCATCCTCATCTTGGTTGCTTTTCATACAATGTTTTGGCCATTGCACTCTACGGCCTTCATCAGGTATCATCTGGTAGATTTGGGGAAGTAAGGAACTGAACCCTTTATTTATCCGACGGGGGTATATTGACCGCACTCCCCTCTTAGCATTAGTAGTATTATATTGTCTCACACTAGGATTGAACCTAGAACCATCAGATTACTTTGCAGTAATTTGTCTGATGCTGTAACCACTACGCTATGTGTCCATGTGATTCGGTTCGTTACTTCCCCACACCTACCAGATGATACTTGATGAAGGCCGTTGTATGAAAAACAACCAAGATGAGGATGGTCCGAATATTAATAGAAATAATAATAATACCTCATCTCAAAAATTCAGAGATATACTAAGATAAAGCTTGGTCGCTATAAGTTAGGGGTCCAAATGTTTGTCACAAGAGAAGAACAGCAGAAGACTAGCAGACCCGTAGAGTAGTTGGGTGTGGCAGCTGGCAGTAGAGGGACTGATTAAGCTTTTTCTCTATGTGAGTGAGGATTTTGTTTGGTCTTCAATGAAGACAATTGATGTATTTTCGGTCGACCAACGTAAAACAAATGAAGGTTTGATTTTGAATCCTGACATGAGTTTTGCGTCTTTCCTTCTCTTGTTGCAGTTGTGATACAAATACAAACATGCAAAGAAATGCATCAAGGTATATGGTTGAAAATTTCCCCACACCCAATTATCCTTCATTATATCACAGTAAATTGAGGAAACATCCTGCTCCTTTGAAATTAGAAACCCACAGAGAAAAAAAAGCATATCAAATTTTTAGCACTATTATTATTAAAAATTCTTTATAACAAAATGTCTTTCACTGCAAATAAATTTCATGTTTTTGATCATTTTCATCTTATTCTCTCGAGTATAATTTGATACATAATTAATTTTATATCATAAGCAAAAAAAATTGAACCATTTCTCAAGTGTCTATTTCATTCAAGTTTTGGAACATTCTAAAATTACACTCCAGGACAAAAAAAATGAGCCAAGCTCCCCACAACTGCTAAATCAAAATTTTTCGCCATTACTCTATTCAATCAATTAAAGGTAGAATATTCTATAATCATATAGCAATGCATGCAGTTTTTGTGTTCAGAGAATGTAATAGGGATAGCTTTTCCCTTGTTTTTCTTTAGAAAACTGAGCCGTTTGGTCATGTTCTTGGATGGTTCTTTACAGTGTGCTACAAATGTTGTTCCTGTCATCAGCGACTGCTTCCAAAAGCTGGACAGTGTTGTCAAATTTTCCCCCAATCAGTTTTACATAAATATGTGTCCCTATGTTCTCAGCGATGGAAAGTGCTCGGCTCATTTTGGGGAACCGGGAGTGTATGTAAAGAAAATCCAAGAGTGATGAAAATTAACACAAGAAAATCATTAGAAATTTTCTATTCACATGGACATATAACGTAGTGGTTACAGCATCAGACAAATTACTACAAAATAATCTGATGGTTCTAGGTTCAATCCTAGTGTGAGACAATATAACAATACTACTAATGCTAAGAGGGAAGTGCGGTCAATATACCCCCGTCGGATAAATAAAGGGTTCGGGTCGTTACTTCCCCACACTTACCAGATGAAGGCCGTAGAGTGCAACGGCCGGAACGTTGTATGAAAAACAACCAAGATGAGGATGGTCCGAATATTAATAGAAATAATAATAATACCTCATCTCAAAAATTCAGAGATAGAATTTTTCTAGTTTACATAAATTGGTAAACAGTAGTCTTAGATTCATGGAAACAACAATTCATCATTGTATATGATCTTCACAAAAATATATTTTTATATATAAAAACTACAAATATCTGATCAAGTAATTCAACTCGTCTGGTTTCATTCACCCCCAAAATAATTTCATTCACCAGTTCAAGACACACCGTGATAAACTCTGCGAGTGATAGTGAAGATTAGTGAAGTAATGATGGAATAAAAAGAACTAAACCTTTTGGTAAACTTACTGTAAGAAGAAGTGTGCTTGTGTGGACTAATCAGTGTCGTGAATAACAATTAAATCATTAGGAGTAAAACTTTTTTTAAAAATAATTCAGAAAAATAATTATCCTTATATTATCTATACAAATGTAACTGGTATACTCATATAATCATAATATATAATGTTAGCACCTCTGCCTAAAAATGTATCACCCTAGTCTAATCGTTTCATTTTTCTCTCAATAACCCTATCTGTATGAGTTTTTTTTCTCTGTAACTTAAGATTTTACTAACCCACCTACCCTATCAGGGCTCTTCAGACAGGGTTACAGAAAGCAATACATGACTTGGTGAGATCAAAGGCACTGACCAGCGGGCGTGGTCAGTTTTGAAAAATTCTGTCTCCCTCTCTCACTCATTATTCTAACTAAGCTTTTCCACAAACGCCTAAACATCATAATGCCACATTACAGCGGCAGTGGTGGAATATATGTGTATATAAGTGGGATTATTATTGTATATTAATCACCACCTAAAAACAAGTGAAAAGAAACAAATTTTAAAAAAATGTAAAATGTAAAACCCATTTTTTAGAAGGTGGATACTGGACAACAAATTTTTGAGGCTCTATGCCAAAAAAATGTACTGAAAGGGACAAAGAGATGAGAGAAAAGGCAAGAATATTAAGTCACCATTTGTTGTTTAATTGGGTCAATGATCGTGGCTACGGGGATTCAATTTTTCATAATTATTGTCAAAGATTCTATAATGAAGGATTAAAAAGAAATAGAATATTCTTGTTTTTACCAAAGACCAAAATTGCAATCCACAAATCGAGATCAGCAATTTAAAATGCATTTGATTACTATCCTGATCAAACTTGCTGGGTTGTGCAAGGTCTTCTTCTCTTGAGACACAACTCAAGGAGTTTACAATGGCTTGCAAGAATCAGCTAAGAGATCCTTACAAGTTTCAAGTTCGGTCAAGACAGACTTTATTCCTGAAAGTTTTTATGACCACCCCCAAGCAGAATGCAAGTCCATCATAGGGATACTTCCACCCTAATCACACAGCTCAGAGTGAACTCAATTAGCTGCTGAATACACTAGGAAATGGATCCTAATGAGGGATTTTTCACACTCTTCAGTAACCAAACCAGGAACCTTCAGTGTGAGAGGCAGATGAGCTAACCATTACACTATCAGAGTGGACTAATCATGCTGAATCTAATATATGATTAAAAAGTTTTTTTCTAATCAGGTGTTGATTGTGCAAACTGTTCTATAATATCGACATAAGCAATCAAAATCTTTGCATTATTAAACTCTGGAGGCAGTGTGATGTATGAATTAGGACAACAGTTATTGTGAGAGAATATACAGAACATGTTCTCCTGGCGTGTGTGCTAGGAATACCTGTTTCAGAATTTAAAATGTTCAGTTGTCATCGATGACCATCCTTCTGCATTCTATTGCGTTTCTGCTGTAAGAGAGATACCAAGTAATTTTTTTTTTTAAATATAAAAAAGAGAGGCAAGCTACCAAGGGTTTACATTTCAAAGTGATTTTCCAAAAAGACTCAATAATCTCGAACAAGCAATAAGATAACTATCAAAGCCAAAAATGACACTTACCTGACAGTCGAAGTCTTTATCAAAGATAAATTCTGTTTTATACAGGTATTGCTGGACATATAAACTCCAATTTTGGTTGTATATAATTCTCACCTTCCCAAAAATGCTAACAAGATGGCCTCATTTATATTCTTAGATGTAATATGCCATTTATGTTAGTAAATGAATTAGCACAAACTGAAGGCTGCAACTCGAAACAACTTGGAAATGAGAGCGATAACTTCGGCTCTTACACAAACAAAAAAAAAAAAAAAAAATAATTCTTATTAGTAATAACTATTTTTAAGTCAAAAAGGCAGGAGGAGAAATTGAATTAAAGAATTCTTACTTTTGTTGCACATATAAAACTGGTAGTCACAACTTTTGCGACGGCGTTCATCAGATTCTTCGTTTCTTGGATGGCACTGTCCACCTGCAGAGAAAGAACGGAAAATACAGTGAAAACAATGCCATAAAGAAAAGGCAGTTTTATAGAAGTGATTAAACAAGAAATTTTTTTGAGAGAACTCTCCATTTTAGATAATCATGGCTTGGCCCCTGTGGTCCATTATTTTAGGGAACTTCACACTTTTCCAAGGACTTCTGGAGGCCAGTGAGGCCCACATAGAACAGACAGATTTTTTCTGCACTGGGTGCCAGGCAAGAACCTACCAACCTCATTACTAGGTATCAGTACTAATTATTCAAAAGAGGTTATCCTTGCGATGAAAAAATAGTGAGGGAAATGGTTTCATAAAACTGATTATTGATTATCTTAATCATTACTTTTTAGAGACTCAATTGATTCAGCTTTTCAAAATATTTACTTAAATTGTCAATATTTTTTGCGTGTAATATTTGTCAAAGGAGGTAATTATGAAATGCCAAATAGTCTGTCAAATTTTTTTTAAATGTGTTAAATATCCAGACTCATTTTGGTTGGACATAAACTAAGAAAACATAGAACAATGTTTTATTAGAAATGTTCCACCCAAACACTCAGAACAGTTTTTTTTCAGTTTTCAAGTTGGTCTAGCTGATTAGCTATGTATCATGCATTTCAACATTTACTCTTTACTATTTATATATATGATAGTTTGTTTTTTGGACAGGGGGTAGGAACAGGTTTTTAACAGGAGGTTCAATTTGCAATGTAATTTTATACTAAATTGATTTCTCTGTGTCTGGCAGCACTCAGGGTTTTTTTGTTTTTTTTTTCAAGATTCAGACTTTTTTTTTGTGATCATTGCCATAAGTTAAAAGAAACAACTTATTCATTGGTCACTCATCTTTCAAATTTTTTGATTGATCACCCCAAACACAGCTAATTGGCCTAAATAGGTTAAGAAGAATCCTCTCTAGACTGTGATTATTAGATGATAGAAACAAAAGGCAAGAGAAGTAAATTATTCATTTGTCAACCCTTTTTCAATTTTTCTAATTGATCACCCTCAACACAGCATGCTGCAAAGAGATATTGGCCATGCGATAGCTTCTATTGAGCAACAAGCTGGACCACTTTCTGATATTTTTCAAGTACAGTGCAATTGTTAAATTTGTCAAAATGTTGCCATCATTTTTTGATGGAACGAGTAAGTTAGTTGTTCTTTACTTCAGGAAGGTCATCAAATTCTGAAGTGAAGTCCATTTTCATCTATCCAACAAACTAAATGGAGCAACCATTCAATTGTAGACCAAGAACATTACAATTAAGGGGCTTTGAGCCATAGGGACAATCCATCATGTAAGGTGAAATCAAGTTAAGTAAAGCATTATGATCTTCAAAGCCAACTCTATTTGGGGAGCAAGTCAGATGGATTGGGGGAGGGGGATATTTGCAAAGGGGTCAAAATTCCCATTCATGCAGTTATAGTTACATACATATCAAGTTTTTTGCTTTAAAATGCCATAGTTTTTTCTGATAAAAGTATTAGAGTCTTAAAAAAGACGCTCTTAGCTACATAAAAAATGAATTAATGGAATAGTTTCAGAATTCAGAGAGTTGAGTAACTCTGGATGCATTTTTTTTTTTCCATTTTTTCCATTGCCATAATGTAACTTGTGGTTCTCAATGCCTCAGTTGTAAATACGAATAATCTGTGGAGAGAGAGCAACAAATCCAAAATATTAAAGTTTGTGAGTAGTTAATATTCTGAGCTAGTAAGATCAATATGCATTCTACAGCCTGTTTGAAAATACGTAACCTCTACATATTGTTAACTTAGAGTGTCAATAATGTTCAAATCATTAGTTGTCAATCTGTGTAAAAATCTTATGAGGTGCAATTTTCTCCCTGTGACAAAAGTATGTGCATGCTGAATGCTTGTGCAAATGTAAACTTGAAATTGTTTCGAGATAATTTTGGCACAGTCCCTCTCTCAAGAGTAATAAAACTGAATTCCAAGGTTTGGATATAATATATGATTCGTAGGATTGCATTATATGAAGTATCATACGTATTCAATTGATTAATTCAATGTTTTGAACTTTGTTCAATTCGTTGCTCCAGTGAGTAAAACTCAAGTATTTTTAAAAATTTTTATGCAATGCAATGCTAAATAAATTAATCAATCAATGCCCAGATTATCTATTTATTGATATGCGTAACTACTACCACCTATATCTATAATGTCATGCTGAAGACTATGCTTTGAACGAGAGTAGAGAGAGAGAAATGGAAACGCAAGAACTGTGCTGTCCACCCCCTCTCAACAATGTAAAAAAAATTTTTAAAAAGGGCAGGGGACAGGCAAAAGGTTATTTAGTTGAGTAAAATGTTGCCCTCCATCAGCATGGCACCCCTCAACCCTACTGTGGAAAATAGACAGGGGATAGGCAAGAAATTATTTGGTTTAAGAGTAAAACACAGAATTCAAAATTATTTAAAAATTGAAGCGAGTGAAGAGGAGGGTAGAGAAAGAGAAGGAAAATTGATAAAATTATTTACACAGAAAGCAAAAAAGAACAAAATGAAAAAAATGAAAAAAGTGGGAAGAGGGATGAAGTGAATAGTAAGGAAGAATGGTAGTGAAAGAAAAATGAAAGAGAAAGAAGAAACATATATATATATATATATATATATATATATTATAGAAAATGACATAGATAAGAAAGCGTGGATGGAGTTACAGAGTGATTAGATTTTTTTTTTATTGAGTTAAATATTTTTTTTCGAACCGTGAACTCTCCACGGATTTTGCTAGTTATTATTAAACTTGCTGGAAAGCATAAGTATGATTATTGATGACTACATAATTTTAGGTAACTAACCTTTTTTATACACAATAATTTCCTTTGTGCTCGAATTGTAAAATATACGTGCATGCTTAGAGAGAACTATGAATGCGAGAGATAAAGAAAAAAACAAATCAAATTAGATTCAAAGGATCAGAAATGCAATCCACAAACAGAATTCAGCAAATCAAAGAAACATTTGATTATTACTGGTTGTATAGAACCTAATATACAATGAAAATAAAAAATTTATTTTTTTGAAAATCAGGTGTTTAGTTTGTATGAACTATTTTATGATACAGTAGACTTATTAATCCTGTTCTTTCATTAACATGGTTCCGATTTTGAATTTCCAGGGAAATTAATTAAAAATTTCCAGGGGTACCACTCTAACCTGCTGCATATTGCTTGTGTGCTCTGTTGAAACGTTGCTGTAAACACAGGTTTACTTTCTTTAGCTCTATCTTCCTGATAGGACAAGGAATCTCAATGAAATTATCAAAGGAAGACAAAATCAACAACAAAATTGCTCCAGGTTAGCCAGTTTTCAGCAGAGCAAGCTCGACCTTCACAAACAAGAAAATCTCATCAGTTTAAAAAGGAGTGTCTACAATCAATGCATCTTCCTGATAGTCACCTATGGAGCAGAAAGATGGAACCCAACCAAAAGATCAACCCTTGAACTGAGAACCATGCAATAAGCACAAGAGAGAATCATTCTCAACCTCACGTGGGGATATCAAAAGATAGCACTGTATATTAGAAAACAAATGATGGTCAGAGAGAAGCCATAAGAAAATGGTCTGGTCATATTGCAAGATTGTCAGACAGTCGGACATCACAACTATCATGGATCCTCAGAGATTAGAAATTGAATTGTGGATCCGCAATGCCCATGACAGAGAGGTCTGGCATATCTTAGGAAAGGTCTATGACCAACGGAGGCCGTCAAAAGGCTGCTGCTGATGAAACACAAGTAAGCAATTTCTGCTTGTGTTCCTGCTTTTATTAAAATTTATAAATATCCCGTACTGTGAAGTGAATAATGGATGAAGTTGACTTTTGCCTATACAGCACATTAATTGAAATTTCACAATCTTTTTACATTCAATGTCTCCGTTCCTTTGTATAATTTGTACCGATTTAAACATTTTACACAATGAAAACTTGATAATTCTTGTGTTACTCAAAAAAAGGGAGGGAAATAAAATTGGATTACCTCCCTTTAAACCAAAACATTTTTAAAAGTGTTGAATGCAATGAAAAGTTATTTTTTTGAGACTAAGTTTTCCTCAAGACTATCCTCCATAAGAAAGAGAAAATTGAATTATTCATGTTTTAAAGAATGCAGATACTGTACTTATTTGTTTCCAAAATTTCTCCATTTGGCAATTTTAAAAGAACAAGTAAAAATAAGTGAAAAAAACATTCAACTGGAAATAGATATTTGATTAATCAACAAGTGTGGAACATTATCCTGTGAAAGTGAAACTGATATGGTATAGAAATAAAGTTCAGATAGAATGGGTTACATAAATAATTAGTCACTTCAAACTATATTTCTAGCAGCAATCTCTCTCATTCCACTTGCATATATGTACTCCAATAAAACTAGAAACCACCCAGAGAGCTCATACCTATGACAAATACTAACTAAAAACTGAATGAAAAAATATTGAAATAAAAGGGAGAGTATTTAAATGTATAAGTATTGAGTTACTCATCAATACATCAACATACATCCTCAAAGCTTACAGCATACCACAACACCTCCTCTTGACAAATGAATTGATCTATGCTTACACCAAGGCACAAATTGTTACATCAAATGGTAATACAGAGGACTCAAAGATATGGGCCAGACTTCTACTTTTGCCACTTATCTTTTCATAATTGCATTGGATTATGCATTGCACAGAACTATCACCAGTTATGAAAGGGACAAAGGATTTACCATCATTCCTAGATTTTCTTGCTTCCCTGCTGAACCATTGATAGACCTTGATTCTGTTGACAATATATACCTTTTGTCAGACTCAATTGGAAAAGGTTCAACATTTACTACCAATAGTCAAGAGTGAATGCAGAAGAGTCGCTTTGAGTCTGAATGCAAAGAAAACTGAATTCATAACACATGACGTACCATATCCAAACTATCAACTGAAAACAACTCCCCCGGTGAGTGAAATGCAACACAAGGTCAAGTTTAACGTGGGATAGTGAAGTACCCCATGAAAAATAGCTCCAGCTGACGCAACTGAGGTTGTGAAAGCATCAGGACAAACCTGACCTGTCCCTCTTAGTGCAATGGGACAGCGCCACCCCGAAGCAAAGTTTCCCTGCAGCTGGGACGAGTGATAATGGGGGAACACAAGGACAAATCCAAAGGTTCCCAATGCACTTAGAAATGCACAGCCTCAGTGTCCCCTCATTGGCTACAGCATTGTACCTGCACACTCGGTCTTGATGCTCACCCGCCCAACCAGTGTCTGGCCCATTTAGATGTCAAATGTCAGTAAACACCTCGGGCAAGGCTGTGGTGCAGATACTACATTTTGATCAGAGCTAAACAGGCCAGAAAAAAGGTGCAATGGGGATGTACAAAAGGAGGTACTTGCTTGGAAAGCCCTGAATCAAATGAAAACAAGATGGCTCTCTTCAATGCTACAGTTGAGACTATTCCACTGAATAGGTCAGGATGTTGGACAAGACGGAGAGAGATCTTTATGTTGTGAATCATTCTCAGTGTTAGATGACAGGATCTCTATTCCAAATCCCACCCTAATATCAGCAATAATATCATGGCAAGAAGAATGGATCTTGCTGGGCATTGCTTTCATCATCCTGATCAAATCACAAGCAAAAATGTACTCTGAGAACTAACTCATGGATGGAAATTGCAAGGAACACCAATGAAAACATATGTAGATGTATTTTATCAACTTATTTGTAAAATAGTAATTCAATCGAGAACAAATTTCTAAGTCTGCTCTAAAATTCAATGACTCCTTATAGAGCCCACAGCCTGCCCTTTGAGGAAATTTTTCATTGAAATCTATTGGGGAACTTCTAGAGATATCATGTAGATTGACAGATAGACAGACATGAATGAATACATATACCTTTTCAACTTCATTGGCAGAGGTGTAGAATTTTTTAAATGTATATCAACTCATCCAAAAGGAATACCGTTTCTATTTCAAGTCAAAAAATACATATATATTTCTTTAGGACCAGATTTTATACACAACACAAATCTTGAGATAACAAAATTACCTTATTGAAAGTGGCTGCCTTGCCGAATGTGGGAGCCCTCAGTGTTTTAAGAAGCTGCTGACAGAACACAGGTATTCGGTCAAGGTGGACTTCCAGTTCTTCCTTATGTCCACTGGTTGGTACCTGGGGAGAAAAAAAAAAGCAGCACATAAATATTAATATTAATGCATCTCAGCTATAAAATGATACTGACATGTAATTTCTGAATTCATTAACAAGGGCACGGTCTATCATAATTCTTCCAAATATAGTATACTTGATTATACAGGGGTACCCGATATAACACATTTTGTTATAACATGGTTTATAATATAAATCAGGTGAGTAGTGGACCCCAACATGTTTACCTATATTATAACCCACTTGTTCAGAAATCTACAAATAAAAACTGAATATCCTTTGGAATCCATCAGTCCGACATTTCAGGTCGAGCACTATTTTACAACACCCAAAGCCCATTTGATAACAGAGGTGACAACTAAATACTACCTCTATTCACTTACGCTAGTTAACCAACTGGAAAAATTAAATGAATTACCTACACCACAGTTATTGTGGCTCAGTCATAATGTAGTCATGATAGGTGACTGCTGTAATACACACTTGACTCTTTATTTTTTTTTTCATCCATCCGTATTATACTAATATACAATTTCTTTTCATTTTCATGCACAACATAATGTTGGTTAGCTCTCCGGGTATGTTTCTGAAAAGCTCTGATAAGCAAAATGGTGCAATACAGGGTCATTATAACATAGCATGATTAAAGCGTCAGTGATCATTTTAAAAAATATATGATGATGTTGAGCCTCAACAAAATGGAATGGATTAGTGCTCATTTGGTAGCCATGTTCCAGAGCTGATAAAATATCAAGACGTCTATGTATATCACTACATGATAAACTAGACAGCACTCAGAAAACTCTAAACACCATTGTCAAGGGAAGTAATTGTGCAAGGATCTGCACCAAAATTCAATCACTCCTGTCATAGCCTATTGCCCATGAACCATGGCAATATCATGTGGTACGAATATATAACTATGACATACAAGAGGTAACTGTGCATGGATCCACTCAAAAATTCAATCACTTTGTACATAGCCTATAGTCCTACCTTCAGCAAATTTTCATTGAAATTCATTGAGAACTTTTGGAGATGGTGTGGACAGTCATGAGCGTATATATGAATGTAAGGAAAACGGAGGGGAGGAAAAATAGGAAAATATCTCTCAAAGAATTCCTTGATCCAATCTGAAATTCCAACCAACTCTTCTCTCATCTATTTCCCACCCTTTCCAGAAATTCTATGGTAATTCAATGAGAATTTCTAGAGATATCTGGTTGACATGGAATTTTGGTGACTTTATGTGGTGTAGACATAACCCCAAAATAGGGCAGGTAATTTTGCATGGATTCACTCAAAAATTTAATCACACCTTTCATAACCTATTGTCCACCTTTCCACCAAATTTAATTGAAATCCTTAGTCATTTTGGAGATATGGACAAACATACAGAAAGACGCTACCAAATGTATGTGTTTATTCTCATACACATTAACCACAGTGTACAATATGCAGTTATTTTGGAGACTGTCCATGATGCTGTCTTTTAAAAGTATCTATTTGAGAAATTCAACATTACTAAATTTATAATGATGAATATTTCTAAAAGTATGTTATATTGAATAAGCAATAAGCGATGTATTACTGTAATTCAAAGCAAATGATATAAAAGGATTATTTAGAAGAGCAAGATTCACAAGATAAAGAAAAGTGAAGTACATAGAGAGATTACATGAAAGTTAGGCATTTGCTAAAGATTAGACAGTGAAATGACGCAAACAATCACTCCAGGGATTGTAAGCTAAAGAACCCTCCTTGAAAGGATTTTAAAGTAATGTCGGCAAGAATCAAATTTAGCCGGAACTAAAGAAAGAAACAGTCTTATTTCTATTATTATTCGGACCATCCTCATCTTGGTTGTTTTTCATACAATGTTTCAGCCGTTGTACTCTACGGCCTTCATCAGGTATCATCTGGTAGGTGTGGGGAAGTAACGAACCGAACCCTTTATTTAACCGACGGGGGGGGGGGGTATATTGACTGCACTCCCCTCTTAGCATTAGAAGTATTATTATTGTCTCACACTGGAATTGAAACGCTGTAAGAAAAACAACCAAGATGAGGATGGTCCGAATAATAATAGAAATAATGATAATATCTCATCTCAAAAATTCAGAGATATAGAAACAGTCTTGTTCACAATATTTTTTTTCATTAACAAAAATCACACCTACCATTACGTAAGACCCTACCTTCTAATTATAGTATCTTGAAAAAACTGGTGGCAATTGCCTGAAGCGACCATCCCCAGCACTTGACAAAATCTTCCACTCACAGACACTCAAAAGCGAGGTCGATTCCACTTCATTCTACTTTCTTCTCTTCTGGATGTCTGAGTTTAGCTGTTCACCTTCAGCAAATATCTTAAAGTTCCACCCCAAACCCAGTTTCTTTCTCCCTCTTCGCAGTCTTTGTTTAGATTTCACTCTCAGATCTTCTCTATTCCCCCCCCCTTTCAATGTCTCTTTTTTTTTTCATTTGTAAACTGTGACAAATAGACAGACAGGAGGATAGACAGACAGTGATACAAGGACAGGAAGTGTGATGGTAGACATGGTGCTTGTGACAATATTAAATAAAATCAATGAACTCATTCTTTTGAGGAAGTTATGTAGATTATTCTTCTATTCATTCTCATCATTCGATTAAGTATTCTAACAATATTTCTACCATTAGTTTTGACTAATTTTTTACCTTCGTAAATTTGAGTTGCCTTTCATTACAACTTTGACTGATCATCATTCTACAGCTGTGAGTATCCTGTGAGATCAGGAATAAAGAGTGAGCCTAAGGTGAGAATTGAAGTCACACCCTTTAGCAAAAGGGAGTCCAACAAACCCCTAAACAACACGGGCCTTTTTCACAGAAGCTGATTTTAACCTTTCATATACTCAAAAGCTCAAGGAGCCTAATGTATAGAGGATTTCTTCTGGCTACAGCTCTTAAATTTGATCTTCATCTTGGATTTACTCTCTATTCTGATCACATTGTTTGATCATAGCCATAGAGTGATGTCCCAAGTCAAAGTTGTGATAAAAAGTAATTAGTAAAAACGAAATAAAATTAATAACTCAGCATCAGTCAATAATTGAACAATCATATTGTCAAAATTTGAAGTCATATAAAGAAAAGCCATTGAAGAATAAAAATTCTATATATGATATAACTCGTGTTTTCCACTGGGAAACATCTAAGCAAGAGTAGAGAAACATCTAGATGTTATTTATAAACCACTTAGAAAAAAAAGAAAAAAAAAGAAAAAAAAAAAAAGCTTTTCATCCAAGAGTAAAAAACATTTTTTACAAGAGGTGTAGTGGAGTACTGATGCCAATTTTCAGAAATGCTTCTTTTTATCTCATAAATTAAACAATAGTGGTGACAGAATTAGGCTCATGTGGCCAATGTCTTGAAGCAGCATGCCGTTTGGGGATGAACAATTAGAAAAAAAGTGATCAATGAATAAGTTACTTAAAAAAAAAAAGCATAAATGCTGCTGGACATAAACTAAGGAATCGATTTAGCATAAACTTACATTGCAAATTGAACTCTACTCTAAAAACCTATATGGGGGAGGGGTTATAAAGAAAGAAAAAAAAAAAAACCTTCATTGAGGGGAGCATGTGAAAAATTTCAAGTTTCCTGTATGAACAGTCATGGCTTAGCAAAGTCCAGATAAATAGATATAAATAATTGTCAGGATACATGAAGAGCCAAAATCCAATCTATTTTAAGCAATAGTGATTTAGAAAAAAAAAAAAGATAGTGATGTAGATATCTCAATCTTGTTGGCTTCTAGAAAAGAAAAAAACAGCAACAAAAAACAAACAAATAAACAACCACCAAGCTATCACTTGAGCAGATATGGTTGCATGATACCAGAGTAAAAAATTTGAGTGGAGACAGTGGTATAGCAAAGTAGCATAGAAATTAGAGAATCATTAAGAATTAATAACATAATTGCTTTTTATTAATGACCATTTATCTTCTTGCACAAGCATTATGTGCATGTGCACAGGATGTCCCCTAGTCAGAAAAGCAATCATCGCACTACATACAGCTGGATATAATTATAGTAATAACCTCATGCAATCTGAGTAAAGTGGCCTGATATCAGCCTACATAGTGTACGTGCAAAAAGTGTTTGACAAAATTGCAAAGAGTCTATTTTAACATCCTTATAGAGCTTCGATTTTGAGAAAATTTGGACCCAAGATCAATATCTGTACCACACACAAATCACCATTAGCCTGTGTAGGTACCCAATCTAATTACCTAGGGAAAAAAAAAGATGTTTTTTAAATTATCCAAAATATACCAGCATAAGAGCTTGGCATTTTGAGTCCAAAATAACCAGACCACAAAAGGGACTCTTTTGAAAGAACAAAAATAAAACATTTTTAAGATGGTGCCTAGTGTTGAACTCAAGAAAATTTTCAGGGTTGCAGACACCCAGAGAGAGAGACACACACACAAAGGATCTGTAGCCTACTTAGTGGGTTCACAGTGATTTGATAACCATGTCAACTGCCTCTAATTGCGAGCAGAGCTTTTCTGTGGCTGAAACAAAGTGAGTTGAAGTTTGCACATCAGGTGGGAGGAAAAAAAAATTGAGTGTAACAAGCCTGGCTGCTACAGGGTCAAACTTCTAATCCGACTGAATATGATTACTTCAACTTTTGTCTAGTAATTTTAATTGATACAAAATGATGAAAATTTTTTCGAAAAATGCATTTATTCATTGGAATGAAATAAGTGTGTGTATATGAATGATAAATTTTCATTGACATCAAAGAATTGTCAATTTAGCTCGGTCAGTCAGACAGCCATCTGGCAATCAGTTGGTTGAGAGTTTGAATCATGGTAGGGGAATGTGATTTTTTACACATCAGTTTACATCAGTAATTTTGGTGAAGATTGTTCTTGTTACAGTGAGAAAACAAACTCCGGACTTTGTACCAGAGTTTGACAATACTTTATCCGAAGTTGAAAGAGAGGTAACTTTGATCAGTAATAATTCCCCTTGATATTAACAGTGAAATTTACACCTGAATTTTTTCATATGAGACAGAGTTGATACAAGAAAGGCAATAAGGAGAGGGGGATAAAAATAAATTAGAAACAATGCATCTGACATTCAGAAAAGTCCCCAAGTGAAATACTATCCATCAAAATCAAACAGAAAAAAAAAAAAACGAAAGAAAAGAAAATGATAAAAAAGTAATTAAAAAAAAAATCACTTACTCGTTCAGCAAACTCTTTAACAGTCTTATATAGTTTATTTCCTTCATCCGCAAAGTATTTTGCTTGTGTGAAGAGGTCTTGTGTTGTCTTCAGGGGTCCTTCACCTCGTGTGAATAAATACATAGAGAATGCCATGCTCGACATATTCTTAGCACGTTTGACAATGTCATTGTCAGGTTCTTCCCATTTCTCTGTCTCGGCATCCATCTCTGATGTTATCAGCTTCATCTCCAAACCAAGCTTGGCTATTTTAGCTTGTTCCTGACAAGGAAAAATAAATTACAGCATATACTCATATGAAATTCACCGGTAAAAAGGTCACACCCTCTTCCTGTTTATAATATTTAAGCTTTGACTTTTGACCCATGCACGAGTTATGTCCGTGCTACTGTGGTATGCAGTTCACTGAAACATGTAGACTCTCCCAACTAAAACCTGTTCATAGAAGCTGTACTAAACTCTTCTTTCACATGAAGAAATGAACAACTCTCCAACTAATCTTTACCTGAATGCAACAAACTGCCTTAATTACATACTATTTTCAGTTATACTTTTATTAGCGTGGTTAATTCATTCCAAAATCTGCACTGTTCAAAATTGTACTATTCAAGTCTGTTTAGACTTGATTTTAACCAAGTCATGTTTTAGTGTTTTAAACTTCATAATTTCAACATCAATAAACTATTTCAAGATTTTTTTTTTCTTCCATTGGTCTTAAGTCTGTGGCATAACTCCTTTCTTACAAATCCTTTTATGAAAAAAGTGGTAGAAAGGTCTCGCTCGAAGTGACTAAAAGTAAACCAAAATAAAATTCTTATAATTCAATATTCATGTTTTTAAAGCTTTTACTTGGTTACATCAATTTGTACATCAATACCTCAACTGTAATACACCAAAAATTGCAATATTCAAGATAATGTATTTGTTTCTCTCCATTAAGGGCTCAGTCTAGTCTTGATTAGACTTTCTCCTTAAAATACAACAGAACATTCAATCAAATATGACTCATCTAATAGATGAGATTATGTAGAAAATGAAATATTTGAAGAATGCAGTTCCCAAAAATAAATGTTTAATTAAATTGAAAATCTAATTCTTGATTTGAACTTTTCATCTAATTAAAACCTTATAGACTGCATGTTAAAATGAAAAGGTTGTAATAAGACAAAAAGAAATTAAAATCCAGAATTTGGTTTTTGATTTGAATGAGCACATTTATTTCTAAAAATGATGCTTATTGCATTTTTGAACCACTCTTCTCATTTGTTGTGTAAAATGAATGTTTTTTTTATCCTTTGGCTATCAACTTATTGATGTCCTTGTTTAAGTACACACACACACACACATACATACATATATATATGTATGTATAAAATTAATTATTGTGTCATCCACAGACAGTTGTTTCGTTGTATTAAAACTCTTCAGAGTGGCTATAAACTCAATATCTCCTCCAATACCGATCCGGACCCAAAGGCAGATGCTCGACCCCTGCCCTACGTAGAACTGGACAGTCAGTAAGATCAAATTGAACAATATATTTATTAATGCATATATATATATATATATATATATATATATATATATATATATATATATATATATATATACATACATATATATATAACATGATACAAGTCAAAAATGGAATTTTTATTTTATTTATGGATGGATTGATATTTTAGAATACTTATTTTCTAACATTTTCAATCGTGTTTCACTCTTTTCAATCAGTTTTGAAGAGAAAATAAGAGTAAAACTTATATTTGCCTTCAAACTAACAGATGCAGCAAACTTTAGGAAGTTTTCTGTGTCTCCGATACAGCAGTCAGTCATCATTAAGCTGCTGATCACTCAGTCACATAAATCTTCCTTTTGTATATATGCATATATATATATATGTGTGTGTGTGTGTGGGTGAACTTGTTTCCAATGTGGACAATCATATTATCAAGAAATGGATGTATAATCCAACAGAACATTTATGAAGATGTTATATTATTTGTGAAAACATGAACAACGAACAAAATTAGAGTGAAGATAAAGCAGTCATTTGGGCCTTCGCTTTTCCTTTGGCCTGTTTAGTTTAATGGTTAAGAGCGATGCTACGTTGAAAGCAGCTCCCAAATCAGTTACAGGTTTAATTCCTGCAGCAGCTCCATTTTTCCCCGAATTGTTTATTTTATTTAAACTGTCTACGACAAGTGACTCATTCTTCATTTAACAACAGGAGGTCATTTCAAATAGAGTTTCAAATGATGTGTTTTCATAAAATATTGTCTATATATCCATTTCTCAATATTGATAATTATATATATATATATATATATATATATATATATATATATATATATATGTGTGTGTGTGTGTGTGTTACATAATGGAATTGTAGATTCTAAAAACTGAATACATACACCCACCTAAACGAACAAAGCGTCCAGGCAATAAAGAAAACACATGTTTAATTTCCTTTCTCATTAAGCCTTTAAAGTCAAAAGGGCAATTATGGTGTCCAGGCAACCGTGTTTATCGTAAAGTACAAGGAGAATATTATGATTAGGTATGAAGTCTCTTTGAAACACATACAAACAGTGGACCAGAGAAGCATAACTAATGCTTTGTATTATTTATAGAAAATAATACAGATAGATAAGAGAACTCCCATATGCAAAAGCAAAATTTGGGGTTGGGCTTTTGTGAAAAATCAAACTAAAGCACTGAAATGGTTTAAAAAAAAACTGCACTTTTGGATGGCATGATGATCCACATGCAACACAGATGTTTCTGAGTATATATATATATATATATATATATATATATATATATATATATATATATATATATATATATATATATAATAGAAAGTGGATTAGCTACACAAACAACTTTATGTTTCTGCCCTTTTTGGGCCTCTTCAGGCGAATCAAGATTCGCTCGAAGAGGGCAAAAACAAACTTGTTTGTGTAGCAAATCCACTTCCTATTACATTTCCTGCTCTACTGTAAACCAACTTATCTCTTGGAGCGTAAAGTTGAATGTATCGAGCACTCTATGAAATAAATCCATCACGTATCAAACATTGCTCTGTGTTATATTATGCTATATTGCAAACCCAATGTGTACTATGTGTGCGTGTGTGTATATATATATATATATATATATATGTGTGTATATATATACATATATTCTAGAAAGCTTCAAAGCTTTGAACACTAAGCATAGCAAAACTTTCAAAAATTTTTGTGTCACTTTTTTTTCCTTTTTTTTTTTTATTCTGTTCTACATCTACGATATCATAATGGTACTAAGAGTAAATTTTCTCTCATTGGGATCATCTTGTTTACCATGTAACTGTTTGGGGGATTTTAGAAACAAAACAGTTATATTAACATGGCACCCCTGCAGTGTTGATCAAACACCACCTCCCTTTCAGCTATGATTTTAATATATAACTTATGTCATATGTGTAATTTGTTATTTTATATTGGGTATCATCATAATGTATTGTATATGGATGTTATTTTAAACTACATTTTTTGAAATGGCTTACTTGGGTGAGTTACCCCAAAAAGGGATCAGTAATTGACGTGACTCACTGTTTGTGACACTAAGAATATATATATATATATATATATATAAATGAAATAAAGGATTTGCTGCAGCCAAAACAGGGTAGAAACAAACGTGTTTGTACAACAAATCTTTAATTTCATTATATTTCAAGCTCTACTCCAACTCATCCTAATGTTGAATATATCGAGCACTTCATGAAATAAACTCATCACACAATGGACATTGTATTACTCATTTGTACTTGTATATATATATATATATATATATATATATATATATATATCCACAAGCAAAATCAGAATGTACATGCATACAGATCAGAGCAACTGTTGCAAACGGGTGATATCATAACATCCAGTTCTAAATTGTACTAAAACAACATTAGAAAAATCACATTTTTTTCCTTTTTGCTGATTTCTTTCATTTTCAAATTAAATTTTGCAAAATTTTTATAGCCAGTTTATAGTATAAACTATATTTCCTCTGGACGTTCAAGGAGACAATGTTTACACTTTTTAGAACTGAAACAGATGTAATTTAATAGATAAGTCAGCAGGCTTAAAGCCCTGAACTTGGAGACTTAAAACTTATCAAGTTAAAAAAAATGAGCAGATATCAATAAAATTTTGAGCATTTATTTTTGGATGAATTTTACTACGAAAAGAGAATTTAATAAGAAAGAACATATGAAAATATTCTCAAAGTCTAATCTTAACTTTTCCATCAAATTTCACCGTTTACAGTTTTTAAATGTGTTTACATTGTCTGCTCAAACCTCTGGAGGGGAAAAAAAAAGAAATTGACAAAAAGGTTATCAAAATTTGCAATACAGTATAAACTGGCTGTTCTATACTTGACAAAATTTCAGTAAAAACAATGGAAAAATTTATCAAAGAAAGAGAGATAAAAGTGATTCTTCCTATGTCATTTCAATCCAATCTTGGACTGGTGTATAATATCAGGCTTTGACACACTATTCTAGCAAAAAGATCAGTTAAAAACAAAATTTTGAATCAAAATAAAAACAAAAACAACAACAAAAAAAAAAAAACACCACAATCCAATGTACACTAAGAAATTTATACTTACTTCAGCATCAAGTTTCACAGGACGCAAAGATTTCACCATTGTACCATGTTTCTGCAAAATGAAAATTCTAGAATTGAAACTTTCAAAGAGGTTCAGTAAATTTTAGAGCCGCAATATGAAAACAAAGAAATTTACTTGAAACTCATGGATTTTTTTGAGGAAACAGCAGAAATATTAAATTCATTTCATATTTTTTAAATGCTCCTACGCATAAAGTAGTATTTCTGAAAAGCTGATTTTACATTAAAACTGTTTGACGTTTTTCTGATTTACTTCAATTAACTCATTCTAAATACACAAGGAGGTTAGATGACCATCATTTGAATAATTTTGCCATAAATGAAATCTGTATCTTATAACCTTTAAAATGATACGAGACTCTTTAGGGTTTCTTAGAAAATGAAAAACTTGAATTCTTCCATTATATCTCAACTATATGTTGCTAAGTAACCTTTGAAAAGACTCAGGCCTGAAAAGTTGAATTCTCAATTATTCAAGTAATTTCAATATAACTGAATCAATATAATTTCATTGTGAAACCAAAGTTACCATAGCACTTCAAACAGCTCTACTGTAAAATCAATTTTCCACATATACAACTTCATCTTTAATTAAAATTCAATTTTCAAAGTATAAATTTTGACAGACTTTACAGAGGGTGGTGTTGAGCTATATGCTCTAAAAGTGGGTGGAAATAATATGGAAGAGACTTCATCATCAAGAATCATGAAAATCTGCAAGTTGATTCCATTCTCTGAGCTCCTATCAACAGTACTATTTCATGCCAATCAGTCGTAACTTGAATTCATTTGATAAGTTTTAAAATACCTTGGTTACTTTGACATTACACACTGGTAAACAAAATCAGACTTTTAGCATTACATAGGTAGAACTATAAGACTATAATACTCGTGATTATTTGACTAATCTGACTTGGGAATTACAAAATTGTCAAAGACTTATTGTATTATTTTTTTTTTAATCAAACAACTTGGTCCTTAATATTTCTGATTTCTTTAATGAACAGAAATTCTTACTTCTACAGAGCAACATAAAATCAAGATGGCTGGCAGGCAGACAAAGCCCAGCATCCTCTTTTGAGACCTATGCAGCCAGCAGGAGAGACTGTTCAATTGCTGCAGTCACGCCATTAATGAATAAAAGCTTTGGTCGACACTCAGTTATTCAGAGAAGAAAATGGAGAACACACTATTGCACAAGAGGAAATAAGCGATTATTAGACATATAGATCAACCCAGGAAACCTGGACAGAGCAGGCGGCAAAATGCAGATAACAATAACGAAGGATCCGCCAGGCTCAGAAGAAGCAAAGTAGTCGGAAATGAGATTAGCCAACGATGACGATGATACATCAGCTAGAAGCCCATAATGAGCCATGCTAACATACCATGTCCTGGAAATGACTACGGCTTTAAATGAATATAATCCAGCCTGAAGATAGAGTATCAATAATAGAATAGGATTTCATTTCCTGGTTGGTTGTAATTCTTCAAATTGAGAGAGACTCCATGAACATTGGATGCTACTTTTCAGTGTTTATGGCAAGGGTCCCCAACCATCGGGCCATGGACAACTTATTGTGAAACAAAGCAGATTATAGCAGGCTGATGGCAGATGCTAGAATTTGACAATTTGAATAAATATAAGCCTGCTGCATTCAGTACTATGAAAACAAATTCATTTCCTTGAATCTTAATATTTTGCAATTGTGACCTTTTTTGTTTCAAAATGGCCACTGCTTCAGCAGTAGAGAGGTAGATGCTGATGGCAAATTCTAAGTCAGAGAAGCATAAGGCTAACACTAATCCAAAAAATCCTAACCTTAACCCCAAAAGACACTAACCCTGCAGCTATAGAGGCAACCATTTTGAAATTTTGTTCATTCCAATCAGAATGACCTACCCTCCTCTGTCAGCTGGTCTGCAAGGACATTGTCCATGTTGATACGATCTGCAGGGACACCGCCCATGTTAAACTTGTCCAGTTTAAAATGCAATGAAACCATGTCAGAAACTCATCTATTTTTGTTCATGCAGGGGTGGGGGGCAAGGATTCTGGGGGGGGGGTCAATGGTCTAAAAAAGTTTCAACAAAAAAGCAAATGAAGGTACCATGGAATTATCTCCGGTCTTGACCAGGGATGAGTGAGTGAAAAAAGAATTACTCTCCACTGGTCAAAGTGAAGGGAGGGGGAAAAGAAGGAGTTACTCACCCCAGGTCGAGGCAAAGATAGATAGACTTGCTTTTCCATTTTGCCTTGACAGACATCATTAACTTCCTTCACCAAAATCGAAAGTTCGTTGATTTGTGCTTCCCAGGTTTTGGAAAATACATCCAGGTTCCCCTCTGCTATTCGACTGCTTGGATACTCAGCAAGGGTTTGGGCAGCATACAAAATCTGAAAGAAAAAAATGAAATCCCAAGGTAAAAGAGACCAAAAAAAAACAAAAAAAACTAATGAAAAATTTAAGAAAAAAAAAAAGAACAAATTAATCATATCACCTATAACTTCAAGAGTCATTAACATACCAACTTTTCCTGGACAATTTAAACTTCTCCACTCTAATGGATGTACATGTTTATTGAAGAGAGCCATAGAAATAAATTAGCTGAAACATTATAATTGCATAATATATTAGAGTTTAAACTGTCTGAAATAAGTTGGTATGCAACTCAAATAATTTATGACTTTTCTATATTGGAGATGGTCCTATAATCATAAATATATTCCTCTGGCTTCATTTATGCATTCATCATGTATGCATACATTTTTATTGATTCGATACTATTTTTAGTTGAATAAACTGTATCTAATGTGAGCGTATTAAAGCACATACCCAAAATATCACTTGAATAGTTTACCAGTGACATCAAAAATGACAACATATATGAAATATATGGATACACATAGCATTTTATAGACATGGATAATAGAGAATTGCCTTGCAGTCAACTTGGAGAATAAGGTTGTGTTGACCACTAATAGTGGATTTTGAGTTAATTACCCTTCACGTTTGTATCATTCAAATTCAGCTTCTTTACAAAATCATCAAAACAGAAAATGCAATTTTACAATGTCAGTTGTGTCAATGTGAAAGAGAACCAAAATTTATTACTAATTATTATGTGTGGATATATTACTATTCTGATTACATTACTTAATCTCATAGATCAGAGCCTGTGGAATGATTGGGATTCGCACCGGGTCCTCAACTTAGCCCTATGTCATACTAAGCTAAGCTTAGTGAATGCACTTCAATATATTTTTATATTGCACAAATCATTACAAAAATGATACAAGTATCTATTATTGTGATTCCAGAGATTGTTTGCTTCTATGCATCTTATGACTGGCCAAACAGCTGAACCCTGGGGACTGAAAATTAGTTAATAAGGTTACCGTGACTTGATAATGAACATGGAATAAGTGGAACTGATTTCAGAGGTCACTAGAGGTTACCACAGGTTAATTTAGGGTCAAAATTGCTATATCTAGCCAAACTGCAAACACTTCATAAACCAGGAGTGCCCTTGCTGTTGTTGGCGCCAAAGTAGACATTTATTTCTAAAAATGAAAATCAGACGAGGCTAGCAGAATGGAAAATGGAATCAGAGTGGAATAGAGTTTAAACTCCAACTGAGATGATCTGCATTCACTTTGCATAAATCCCCTTTGGAAAAGCAAGAATAGGAATAAATGATACGAATGACATTGAAGAAAGTTCTTGCTTAAAAAGAATTCACATACAGAAATTATGTAAATTAATACAGTATTTTAAGGAAATTCCTGGAACAAGTGAAGATTATCAGCATCTTTTTAAATCAATTGATACCAAGAAGAGTGAATTCATGTGATTGTATTTATTCAGATATTCAAAAACTGAGGCAAGGTCGAGTATCATTGTTAGATCTGAATATTATGGTTAGAGCAAGTTTATTAATTAAAAAAATAACTATCACTTCATAGTAAAGAGTTTTCATTTCCCAAACAAGTTCAAGTATTTTCATTTTGATCCATCTTATTGGTGAAGTCTCTATTTAGTTGCAGCTGAAGGAAACAATACCTCAAAGTAAAAATAGAAGACTGAACTACCATTTAATGAGAAACCTGGCACAGAGGGGATTGGGATAGAGTGAGAATTTAACGGTTTGATTATGACTCACACTTGCCATCGAGTTCCAATAGCTCAGTCATAAGAGCAGCAGTCATGTATTAAACTAGCCACCCTCGGGCTTAGAAGGTGGCGAGTTCAATTCTCACTGCCATGTTAATAAATTCACTCTCTGCTGAAGGGAACCCAGCCAAGTATACACATGATAAAAAGCAACAACAATTAAGATGAAGGTAAATATTAGCAAAAAATGTTTCAGCTTTGTTGATACCTAACTACTTTCTGTTGAATGATACACTCAGTTTTTCAGATGAACATCTCTGGAATTAGTAAATAGATTTGAAAATTTTTCCATTCAGAATCTTTTTGAGCTCTGAACTGCAGAATATTTTGTCAACAATTATGAGGACTTTCTTCTACTTACCAATGGACAAGTTGTGCGAATGACCGACTCGTTATGTTCAGCTGTAATGATGAGAGGTCCAGTGTTGGCAATATGACGCAGTAATTTGCATACCTGTTTCAAACAGAAAATAAAGTCAATTACCAAATCACAAAAGAAACTTTTAATGTGTTGTATACTTTGATATAATGTGATAGTGCAATAACTTAGGTTATGAGTGGAGAGATTTTTTAAAATTTATTTACTTGTATAGAGAAGAATGTTCTTTACCTATCTCTCTTTAATGGAGGATTCATTTAAAACAATTTATCATCAGCCTTTCAGCATCCATCATAGGACATAGACCTTCTCCAAGATTTGCCAGATCTCTCTATGATGGCATCGCTGAGCAAATACTTTCTGAATTTGTCTAGTTCATCCCACAATCAAAAGTCTACCAGCAGCAGTTTTTCATTCTTGAGTCGTGATGTCCATGTCTACCATTCTTGCAACATGACTAGCCCATTGCTATTTGAGTTTTCTAATTTTTTTCCATATCTCAGACTCCTCTCTTCTTTCCAATTTACTGTGGTCTCATGAGGTTGAACATGATTCCCTCTTGTGTGTGTGGCACAGTTCTCAGTTTAAGGATCAATCTTTTGGTTAGGTTCAAGGTTTCAGCTCCATAGGTGATTCTCAGGATGGATTGATTGTATATTTGCATCCACTTCCACTTTTCAATGGAATGTGTGTGTGAATATATATATATATATATATATATATATATATATATTTACATACACACATACACATATATACTAGAGGGAGAGTGAAGGAAAAGACTTGTATTTCCAGCAGGGAGCTGGGTAGGGCATGTTCAGAATATATATATATATATATATATATATATATAAGAAGCAACCCTGTTCAAGGTCAGGGTTATCTGGTAGAAAAACAGTTGTTAATCATTCTTGTCTTTGATATAAAATGCTCATCTTTAATTAAAACATTAAATCTGCAATTAAGTCTGCCATTCTTAACTGATCATTTTCCTCCAAGACAAACATAAGATGAAAGAGATTTTTAACCTCCAGGCATTATTTCAAACAGTTACCAAAATGTCAACACAAAAGTAATTTAAACAAGCCTGGCAGCTACAGAGTCAAACTACACTGCAACATGTATTCCAACTGGAGATGATTACAGCAACTTCCATATTGTACAATTGATGAAAATACAAAAGTATAATTCAAACAGTTTTAAAGAACATATTTATTTATTCAATGGATTCATGCGTATCTGTATGATAAATTTTTGTAGATTTAGATATGCAAGACTTGTCAGATTGGCTCAGTTGGGAAGAGAGCCGGTTTTTCAAATCATGGTAGGTAAATGTTTATTTCATAAATGTATCTATTTATTAGAATGAAATAAGCCCTTGCATATTCATAACATGAATTTTGGTAGTTATGCAAGACATGACGATTCAGCTCAGTCGGTAGGGGACATGCCCACTATTTCATAACATGATGGGGGGGGGGATTTTATTTTTATTCCTCAAAATTTTGTGAGAATTGTTTTTGTTATCCTTGTAATGATAGTAAAATGAAGTCAACTCCAGACTTTGTAATGGAGTTTGACAGATTCTTTGATATAGATAATTCCCAAAAATTTACGCAGAAGATGTTACGAAACATGAAATAAAATAGGGGTCTGTGGTGGAGAAAGAGTGAAAAGGACTTCATGCCATTCTGGCTTATAAACACTAAGGTGTACTTTTTCTTTTTGTAAAATCTACATCAGATATAATCGATTTATTCATTGTTCCTCCCCAACCCTCTAACAGGTGTAAATGAGTGGGCGTGGAGGGAATTGCCTTATGTACACACAGAGACCCACAAGCTAACAGCTGAACAAAATCAAAGTCATAGAACTCGAGGGAAATTACTTACATGCTCTCTTCTTACTTACAGTCATTTGCCCACTTACACTTATTTCTCTATCTGATCTACTTACAGTGAACTCAAGATCACCAAAACCCTATTTCATTTCCTTATCACACACACAAAAATACATACACACAAATACAAATACATATACACACACACACAAATACATATCCACGCACGTGCGCAAATATGCACAACCACACACACACACATAAACACAAACAAACACTCATGCACACTAACACTCATGCACACTAACACGCATGCACACTAACACGCATGCACACTAACACGCATGCACACTAACACGCATGCACACTAACACGCATGCACACTAACACGCATGCACACTAACACGCATGCACACATACACACACGCACACATACACACACGCACACATACACACACGCACACATACACACACGCACACATACACATAGCCCTGATTTGGTGCTGATTTACTTCATTCTATTCTACAATAACTCCAGTTTGAATTTTGTCCAATTTTCTTTTTGGTAATCAAGGTATACAACCAATTTGCATCGAATATACCAGTTCTCATAAGATCACTGAAGTCAAGTGACATCGAGCCAAGCCACTATCCCAACATTTGACCGTCTTGGAGTACCAAGTGCTGTATGCTGCAACAAGATTGGTCCGTGGCTGTCTCAGCCTAAGATCTGCAGCCAATTAACAGAGCATCTCGTCAAGCTAGGATCAGACAGTGCACCCAGTCCTTTCTTACACACAATGTTCCATGGACGACACATTACAGTAGGCTCTCCTACAAACTGCCATGCTCATATCAAATGGCAGCAATCATCATCGTAAGGTGGTATTTTATTGACTTGTTTTATTCATGAAGATGAATTAATACCATAATCTTATGTAATGGATTTATTTTGGACTGATTGTGATTATGTTGTCTCCTCTTGGAATGCTTGAAATCAGGCCAGACCTATGCCAAATGCAAATCCAAAAACTACATTCTTCAGCACATCATTTACAACAGTCATGCTTGAATTATTCAATATGTTGATATAATCCTGAACAAGATTCATTGTATCTCTTGCTTCAGGATGAAAAACTTCATTGAAAGGTGCATCAGTTCATGTGAAAACTAGGTTGGCTAGGGAAGACAATTAGAATAACAAACTCGCTTGTCAATATGTACAAGGTCTGTCCTGAAAGTATTGAGCCATTTTGGGATATTTCAAGAACCAGTTGCGTAGCCTTGACGTAACTCACCAACCAATCAAAAAGGACTCTACTGCACATAGATGAATCATGGGGTTAGTCAGCAGTGAGACGCCATTGAGTGAGCTTTTGTACTGTGTGATGGTTGTATTCACAATGACCATGTGAGTCATTCATGCCTCATACAGAGTTTTTTGGCTAAGTAATGCACGACCTACGTACGTCGGCCCAAGTTCAGTCCAGATTTGGCTCTCAATAACTTCTGGCTCTACTTGAAGAGGTTTCAAATTCAAGTTATTCACTTGCAATAAATATTTCTTTTTGATACAGCTATACAAATGCACAGTGATTCCCAACTTAGTCATACTAAAAAGAAGGATTTCTATGATCAAGATTATCTCATTAATTTATTATATGCTGAGGATATTATAAAAAATATATTGGTTAGCATATCTTATGTAACTATAAGATCTGATAGTGCATGCATTTCCAGTATTGTATCTTTCTTAAATAGTTAGTGAAAAAGAAATAAGATAAAAATAAAACGTGGTTAGTCATTCAATAGGTGACTATCATCCTTTGACAGCATGCTGTGTTGGATGTGATCAATTAAAAAAATTACAAGTCACTTTTCTTGCCTTTTGTTGGGTAGAAATCACTAAAAAAAATCTGAATTTTCGAACATGTGAGCTTGTTGCCAGACACGAGCTGAAGCAACAATTAAGCATAAACTTACATTGTGAATCTACCAACCCACTAAAAACCTATTGAGGAGGGGAATTCAAACATGTTTTTGTGTAAACATAAGGAGTAAATGTTCAACTTTCTAGCTACATTGATATGGGTTTTACATGTATGGTTATCATATAAGTAAGCCAGTCAAACCAACTTAAAAACTAAAGAAACTTAAGTTAACAGTTTTGGGCGACAGTTTTTACCAAAGCAGGATGTACAAAACCTTTGAGTTGAGCACCCTTTATACGGAATGCCTGGGACTGAAAGAGTTTCAGATTTTGGAAGATTTGATTTCGGAATATTCTTGTGAACAAAATGAGATATATTGAGTATTGTAAGAGGAGCAATTTTGAGGTTTCTTAATCCACGTTGATCTCCCATTCATTAGATTGCATATAAAAATGATTTTTTTTCAAACTGTATTGAGTAACAAAAAAGTTTTTATATTATCATATTTAATCTATATTGTTTACTGGAATTTTTCCATCTTTGGACAAAAAATATTGAATTTAGTTGAAAGAGAGAAAGGGACATTAGGGAGAAGTGGATACATGAAATAAATAGATAATAGCAAGTAAAGGAGTCTGAGACATAGAATCCACCAGAGAACTCAAATGGCGATGGGCTGGTCATGTGGCAAGAATGGCAGACAATCAATAGACATCACAACTCACAACATAGATCCCCAGAGATTGCATGCGTAACCGAGGCTGGCAGAATACTAGATAGAGAGACAAACTAGACAAGTTCAGAAAGTATTGGCTCCGCGATGACCATGATAAAGAGGTGTGGCAAATCCCAGGGAAGGTCTATATCCAATGATGGATATTTTGAGGAGGGGAAACATTTGAAAGATAAGTGATTAGATTACAATACACGATACCATTGGGTTTTTTTTCTATTCAAGATATATAAGAAACAAATAAGCATCGAATTACAAATAGCTGTAGATGTAATAGAAACTATCCCTGAGAATTTTCATTTGTTTCATCTTTCACTGGTAATGGTGTAAATATAATTCTACATTTCTAATTAGTCAAAAGAAGCAAACTAAACTTATTCTAGTCAAAATGAGTTACGTGCTTTGTTGGCTTTTTAAAATTTTGGTTTTCTAAGTTTCAGATAAGGAGTACTCACTCAGCTGTATTACAAATCTTAACATTCGAAAGTTGCTCGAAAGAGATTCAAGTTATCATATATAACTTTGAGAAGAGTCTGCAATGTTCAGTTGGTATATTAATAATCACAGTCCTCATACCAGTACACAGGGGAAATAGAAAACAGTTTTGCCCAGTTTCTTTGCATAGAGAAGAAAGGTTTACCTCTCTTCTAGAATTTAAACACTCGACAAGAGCTGAAGAATGCTATCAGCCAAAACGTTGACAACATTAAAAAAAAGAAAAGAAATAGAGAAGAGAGACATACATTACCTCTTCTAATTGTTCAGCATGTTCCCTAAATTTGACAGAGAGTTCATCAACTTTATCCGGGCATCCAGCCAAGCCATGAAGCTTCAATCCTTTCAGCAAATCATGATCTTCATTGATTTTGAAGAGCTCAGATGCTTGGTCCATAGTGGTGTCTTGCAGCTGAAAAAGACAATGACATCAGAGTAGATATATATGCTGGATAATATATAGACTTTGATTATCCAAAATGTGACCAGAGGGGAATATTCAGTTCAGATAACTGATTGTTTGGATAAGTAATCCAATCATAAAAAAAGGAAGCCATACTGGCCACTATGTGAAAAAGTACCTTTAAAGGGTTTGATTTCACTAGATAAAATAAAAACAAATAGAATATTGCTTGAGAATCCATATTTTATGAATAAAATCTGATTATGTATAATTAAAAAAGCAAAAATATAGAGCTGAAAATTCAAGGAACCCTGATGTAATAAAAAAACACATTTGCAGGACCTTGGAATATCGGTAGAATCGTCCTAAATTTGTATAACCAAGGTTTGACAGTACTCAGATTAAAATTTCAAAATATATTAAAACACAATCTGCAAAAAGATGGTGGAAAATCTAACTTTGGTTCAATTTGAGTGAAATGAAGAATGTTTATTCTAAGTTTAAAAAATGTTGGACAGCCAACAAAAGAGAGAGAATTATTAGCAGGACTTGCTTCCTAACTTTCTCTTTGTCACAATCTATATCCATTTTGTTCTGATTGGTCAATTGATCAATCAAAAGAGAGAATATTTGAACACAAATTTGAAATAAAAGCAGATGACAGAGGCATTTGTTTCTTTATGTTATTTTACAGAATTACATGTTTGTAAAAAACCCAGGATTGAGATTCAGTTTAGCAAACCAGAGTCATTTTTTTTTAATGAAATTGTATTACATTTTTTTTCTACTAGAAATTATATGAAATAAAAATATCTTTAAAAAATTATTTATTGAAATATTACTTATTTTGAAATATTCTTAATTTCATTTACAACTGGAGAGGGGAGAATAGAAAGTTAGGAAGTTTAACAAGATGGTAGAAATAGAGGGCAGGAAACAGAGATAGGCAGTTTACAGAGAGAATAGAATTTTCATATTTGAAACTAATCCTTGTTCATATTACATTTTTGAAAAAAATCAAGGACCAACAATGAAGATTAAAATGGATAAGGGAGAGAATGAGAAGATAAGATAATGGAATATCAGTATTTGGAAGTTGGTGTCACTGATGTATGAACATTTTTCTTGTCAATTACTATAAAGATGTACATGAATGGCCCCCTTCCTGCCTCTACAGACAATGGAACAACAGAAGCTGCCAGAAGAATATCAAATTTGGTGTCAAACTGCCTTAAGAGGGCTCCACTCACTGGTTTTGAAATCAGAATTGTCCTTCTAAACTGGTTGCCTTTCAAAAGATAGAGAGCTCAATCTACCTGGTTATTTTACCCATAGCTAAGAGAAGAGGAGATTCATGCTTTTCCCAAATACATTAGTACGAAGTGAAAATAGCCAACCCTGACAGGAGTTTCAACTCAGATCACTGATTCCATTGTCCCCGCTGTTACCCACTACATCAATCACACCTCCAAGATGAGGACATGAGTTGAGAAACTACAGCAGGTTTGGGGATTAATAAAAAAAATTCCACATTTTTCGTGTGTCTCTTAAGCTGAGAGAGAGAGAGAGAGAGAGAGAGAAATACACCAACTTGCAAACCATTGCACTAAAGTGAGTACAGCTATGTTGATGAGTGTTGAACTTTATATAAAAAGCCTTTTCATCCAAATAATATTAACACATCAATTCATTTGTACAGTAAAATCACTTCCACTACATTTACTTATCACAGAAAAAAAAGAGAAGAAAAACAAAAGTTTTACAAACAGAATGTTGCAAAATAGAAACATTTCAACAATGCTCATTATTAATGGTATTATTTCCCTTTTTTCCACTCTTCATGCATGTTAATCAAGGAGACCAAAAGAGCCTCATGATTCTAAGAAATATCTTTTTGGATTTTTCTTCAACAAATATTGGTTTCTGACAAGGCTTTACAATTGGCATCATTAGCAGAAATTGGATTAGATCTGTAAAGAACCCGAGCCATTTCTAAAAATAGTTTACACCTGGAATTTATTAATGGCAAGTTTATGATTGACTTGAAGAATTCAATGATGAACTGAACTCAGTGATGACTAATCAAGGCAGTGTTGCCAATTTAGATGTTTCTCATCTAAATCCGGATATTTTTAGTTGTGTCTAGATCCAAGATATTGCTGCTCAATATTTTTTGATAAATTACCAAATGTTTTTTGATGAAATAAATGTTAACAATACAATCAATTTATCTATATATGTCCCATATATTTTAGCTAATAAGATGATACTCAAAGCGACCAAAAGACATTCCAACAAAATGGGGTCATCTTATAGACCAGATTAAAAAAAAAACAGCAACTAAAAAGTGAGCTAAAACTATGAAATTCAGACTGAAATTGAGGTCTTTATCCTGAAAAATGTGGTAGAATATTTCCAAGAGATATATGTGTGCGTGTGAAAAATATAGATGTTTGGAGATGTTTTGTGCTCCAATTTTAGATGTAAACCTGAAATAAATTTGGCAACACTGAACAAAGCTCCTCAAGATGGAAGCTGTAAGGAGTCATTTAAGTGAAAGGGGTTAATGGCAGCTTCTTTTCAACAAAGATTACACTGTGCTGTGCTTCTCAAAGACTCTCTCCAAGACAAAAGAAGATATAATCATATTTGGAATAAAGAGGAAAGAGACTTGATTAAACTAGATTTGTTAATGAGGTCTCTTGCAGGGGTATGTGTAGTCAGGAGAAAACGAAAATACGGAAGAAAGATTGAAGTAGTGATAATAATCATTGAATCCAAGAACTTAAATTATAACCCTTAACAAAATATAATTGGGAAACTTCTGACATGAATAGGAAAGAAATTTAAGAAATGCAAGGAAAGAAAGAATCAAGAAAAACCAACAGGAATATTTGATTAAAAATCCAGGTTGAATTGTAGTTGAACATAAAATGCAAAGCAACGTAATATCTTTTAGATTTTTCAAGTACAATGCACTTGCAAAATTATTTGAATACTGCAGTCATTTCTTTATGGTTTGGATAAAATTGTTCTATAAAGGAGACATAAGTGAATGGATTAAGAAATATTCACAACAGGTCAGGTTAGTCACCTTGCCTGAACAAGTGACTTCTCTCGCCTTTAGTTGGACCTAGGCACAAACTTGAAGACCAATTTAACGAACTTACATTAGAAATTGAAACGCCCACTAAAAGCCTATTTTGGGGGTGAATTTACTAAAAACAGGAAAAAATTTTTTCCAGATATAATGGGTAATTGGGTAGATTTTCAGCTATCAAGCTCCATTGAGGTAGCCTGTATGCATCATACACACATAGCCAACCAGTTTTGGTTGACGGTTTTTAATTAAAACAGTCATAAGGGAGAGCGAGAGAAAACATGCGCTCGAAAGTAACTTCTCAATGAACACTAATCAAGAGCTTAACCCTTTGAGCACTGAACCTCTCACACTAGTATGACTTCCCCACACTGATCTCAAGAGTCTCGGTAACATAACTATGAATTAAGAAACATGATCTGTTTTAACAGTCGTGTAATTGCCAATGTAATTAGATTATGCTGGTCTCTGACATATGTATTTTGAATGCAAACATAATTACAACCCTTCGACCCCAATCTGACCAGAAGATTTTGACTAATCACAGAGCAAGTTATATCTACTGTTTTGCCATGACTCCAGGGCTTTGGGATCATACCTATGTTTGAAATCAAAATGACTATGCTGCAGACTGGAATACAGGCCAATGGACTTTCAAATCATAGTTGGTATAATAGTCTTTACTATTTGAAAAGTTAGATATAAAATTTGTACTATTGTTCAGTCAATCACTTCTGTTGTACTTGTTTTTACAAGGGCTTAAGAAAGTATCTGTATTTAGGGAGGCAAAAAGTGCCAATTTTTCATGATTTATTATCATAGATTTAGTTAGTTTTGGGGTTGAATCATACAGGTTGAGTAGCCCTTGTTTGAATTGCCTCTGACCAGAAGAGTTTTCAATGGTAGAATATATGCATATGTATGAGATATGTTTGTATTGTGGATGTGAAGTAATCCAACAGAATGTTGATGAAAATGACAATTAGAAGGTGAAGAGAAAAATCCAAGAGATTGGTGTTACATCACAATTTTTTTATCGCCACGTATATTTTTTTTCTCTGAAAAAGATGACTGGCCCCCGTTGGAATGCATCGAAGTACGTCCACAGAATAAAAAATTTCAAAACTTGACACGTATCTCTTGAGTTTTTCTCTTCACCTTCCATTTGTCGTTTTCATCTATATAATGTGATATATTGAGGATGGGGGCCTGTGATGTAAGGAGAGTAATCTTGTTTTTTTTCGTTTTTTTAATGAATGTTTTTATTTCCTATTAATCAGATTCTATACTAAAAACAGTTGTTTTTTGTCATGTAAATAGAGTTTTAAAATTATCTTAAAAGCCATTTTATTTAATTTTCATTGTTTACTGGAATTTCTCCTAGTCCAGACAAAAGTTTCAGATTTAGGAACATTTTGGTTTTTGTTGTTTAGTATAATAGGTGCTCAACCTGTAATTTCATCTTCCCTCATTTAATTGGTGACTTTAGGTTGCTTTCTTTAATTATGCAGGAAACTATTTACATCACATAGTCAAGTATTTACTCTTCATGCCTGTCAGGATTTTACAATAAGCTTTTATTCTCAATATTCTTAATACAAACAGAGAGATTCATGCTTTCAGTCTATCATAATGGAAAAATTATGAATGTACTTGAAAGACTTTTTTGGTAGCAGTTAATTGCATCATTAAGTTAGCATCAGTTTAGTTGGGATGGAATTAAACTACCAAGAAGATTGGTGGATGAATTCAGTATGACCAATATCAAAAGTAAGACAATTTTTAAAAATAAGGATATTCTCAGATGCGAACATCTTTTCACTCAGGCTGCTCTATACTTTTGCTACTCATGCCGAAAAAAAAATTTTCCCAACACCGTTGGAAGTCTGAATTATACCCAATTTAAAAACCAAATATTTTTTTGCACTGAATGCACTCAGATAATCACCAAAACAAAATGCTAGATTCTTGTTCAAAAGTTTTTCTCACCTGTTTGTGTAGGTTTTTAGAGGCTTCAATTGTTTTTATTATGGCAGTTTCAAGTTCCTGATTTGATGACAAATTCTCCTTTGGGTCCTGCAAAAAGAGGGGGGGAAAAAAAAAGAGAAAATTTAGATACTTTAATTGAAGGCTATATTCAACTTATTCCAACTGCAGTATATAACTTATCATGCAGATATAACACACTAGGATTATAAAACTACATAAAGATATGAAATGCTGAAAAAACAAAAATCAAACCTAATTTTCATCAAGATCGAAATAAAAATGCAACAATATTATAAAATGAATTGAAAGAAAGTGAAAGTTGGAGGCGGCAGGGACCCGAGAGTGGGCAGCGGCCGAAAGCGGCAGGGACCCGAGAGGGGGGGAGCAGCTGAAAGCGCCAGGCAAGAGAATATTGTAGGAAGGGTTGAAAGCTGCATGAGAGGATAAGAGGATGGTAGGAGGAGTAGGAGTAAAATTTGTTTGAGAAAAAAAGGATAATAGGGAGAAGGAGTTAGATGTAGGAGAGAATAAAAAGATAGCAGGTAGGAGGAAGAGGAGTAAAAGTTATAAGAGAGAGTAAAAGGACAGCTGGATGGAGGAGGAGCATCAGCAAGAGGCAAATACTTGTAGAAGAGAGAGAAGGATTTAAAAGTGAGAAACAGTGAGTGCATTTACTACAGAGTTGAGGTAAGAGGAAAAAAAAGTTTAATAAAAATAAAAAAAATTTGTAAATAAAAACAAGGAAAAGAATTCCCCAAAATTTGGTTTTTCAACAGAAAATTCTCGAAGTATAAGTAATTAGACATGAATATACCCAACCTGTCATCACCTGGTCCACCAAGCATAGTTTTTATTTGAGTCCACATGCACATCAGCCAGGAACTAATGCTGTAAGAGGGTGGTTGGGAGCCCTATAACTCCTGTGGACAGTACTGCTTACCCAAACTGCGGCAAGCTGTGTTTATCCAACTTCAGCCAGAGAAGCCACCGACAAAATCATTGACGCTGAGGTCAAAACCCTAACCAGTGATGATAGCCAAAGGACAAACCAAAAATAAATCAGTCTCGAAGCCAAAAATTGATGCCAAGAAATAAAGGATGACATCAATGATATTAACAGACTGTCTAAAATAAAAATACATCAATGAAAAGTCTTTATGTATGTGTCTGGCTAAACTTCCTAATATCATAAGAGATTCCAATAACATGGATACTCTGAAGTTTTATAGTAATATTAGATGAAGATGAACTTTGTGCAAACAATTATTCAATCTAAAGATTTTGATAGATAAGGCCTACACCTTCCCCAGGAGTGGCCAGAGAATTAAGCAGTCACATTTAACTTTCATATTTTAAATATCATGCTCTTTGTTGCCACGAACAAACTTGCAGGTCAATGATAGAGATGAATTTCAAATCACATCTAGTTTCTTAAATAACTATTTTATTGATGGTGATTTGATATTTGGTAATCTATGATTTCACGTTAACTTCTTTTACCCCGAGACATTTTTTTCCTCACATTTGTCTTCCCATATACAGATTATTACACCCTCAAGGATTTAAGAGTACGGTTGAATGAATTTTCCATTTTGACAGTTGGATTCTGAATGAAATAAGAAACCAAAAAGTACAGACAAAAAAAACTTTCTAATCCTTTCACAGTCTAATGTCACATCTTACTTTAGGTGGCTTTATTCTAAGGGTTTACTAATTTTAGCCTTTTAAATAATACATTGAAGTCTCAATGTGCTGTGGCTGCAAACAAATATCCAACAAAAACTTTGTTAGAATACAAAAACATAAAAACATGCCGTTAGAACAAGTGTGTCATGAATGGGTGCCGTTACAAGAGTTTCCTGTATGGAGTCAATTTCTGGTGATCAATCTACTTTCATCCCAAACTTGGACAAAACAACAACAAAAAAAAAAAAAAAAAATTGATAAGAAAGAAGTTCTTATTCTTATTAAACAAATACCAAGTGTGGACACTGAAAGTTCAGTCAGGTAAATGCTTCTCAATAGAATAAAAGACAAATAAGAGACTGAACAATTATCAATATACAAGCTTCCAAGGTGATGAAAAGGCTGACGTTCTCTTAACTATCGTCCAACTCTCACCGGTCAAGCATAAATGTGATGGAGGGGAGAAGGCAAGCTTCAGAGATCGGAATTTTCAAGTGTAACTTATTACTTCAAGTTAGACTAAATGTAAGTAACAGATGAAGCCAAGTGTTTTATTTCATTTAAATACAATAAAGACTAAAGAATCCTGCATATCGAATTATGGCCTTTATAGACAGGCATATCATTTGTTTCCTAGGTTAGTCATCTATGTTCTCAAAATGTCAGAAAAAAAAGACTGGAGATGAAACTGAAATGTTTATTCAAAGTGACAAAGCTGAGAAACTGAATTTACTTTTCACTGGAGATTTGTCAGACTTGCTGCCCTAGTCAGGTGAGTTACACTTAATGTTTAACACACTGTATATGAATGACATTTCCATCACAAACCAAAGATCTGGCTATTGATGATACTTAACATCTGTACAGAATAATACCCTGGGAATCTGACTAAGAACAGTTATCAAGACCCTACATAATGGTTTGAATATGTGGATGACACCTTCACACTCTGGCCTGTACCAGAGGGAAGGAAAAATAATGTGAATTGTTAACTTTCAATGCATTTCAGAACAATACAATAACAAAATGAATACGCCTACCTAGATGTCCCAGTAACTTGTATGGAACTAAGAGCTAACCACAAAAGAGCCACTTGACGACTGATAATTCTTTGAAAGGAAAGGAGGCCCTATGACTCCAAACAGCTACATCTGCTGATTGATGTTACAGCTCTCTCAAATTAGTACTTTTTAGTGATTACAGCCGAAAAACATCAAGAAAAGTAACTTATTCATTGATCACCCCTCCCTTTCCAATTGGTCATCCTATCAAGTGACTAATTAAATTTATTTTGTTTTTTCTTAATCATAAATTTATGATTCAAACCATACTGGTAGTATTTTCATCCAGGTAACATTTTTAACACTCCAACTGTTCAATTTGCATTGTAAAAAGCAGCATATATGGTTGGGGATGATTCATAATTCCCCTTAGTATGAAAATTTTTCTTTTTCCTATAGCCTATATGAATATGATATGTAGATACATATACACAACTTGGGACTCTTCTTTAGAAGAGCTCATGTCCTGAGTTATTTCCTGAATAGCGTATTTTTGGTCTTTTTAAAGAAAATTATATTTTGTAATTCTTTTGTAGTAGCTGTTTCATGGCTAGCTCTTTCAGGGTGTAACAAATCATGCATATATAAGAAATCAACAAATACTAATTCATACTTTTTCTGTCTGACTCTTTTTGTGTGAAGAATAGTACATTGCCAACACCATTGGACTAAACACTTGTGATCCAAAGCGTTTTTTTTATGCCAGTTGAACTCATTCTGGTTACTTTTGTTAACATCACAAGGGCCGTGTCTGTTCCAAAGGTGCGCATTAGAAAGGATCCAAAATTGAATGACCCTTTGAATCTTAATGACTTTTCAGAATTATAGACGATAAAAATTCTGGCTCTTTCAAAAAAAAAAAAAAAAAAAAATGTAGGGATATCAACCGTAAAGTAACAATGTTATTACTTTTTTATATTAGAAAAGGTCATTGGAAATATCCAAAGAGTCTGCATTCAATATAATAGCAAAGGAGCCTTCTCAAGTGGAACTGCACTTCAAAACCTCACCATAAAGGTCAGTTATCCCCAAGAGAAAACACGACAAAAGGCTAAATATACAACACATGTAGCTGGGGTGAAAAGAACACGGTTAACATAGGAAAAATATCATCTGGAGTAAGACAGAAAAATTATACAAGGCGGAAAGAGGCATAGCTAGAGATTTAAGGCCCAGGGGGATTGGTGCACCTCGAGAGTTCCCCTCCGACATTCAGTGAGATTTGCTAGTAGAAACGCAGTAGGTGAACTACAAATTTTATTGCAATTGGGGGCCCTTGGAAATTTTTCAAATCCCTACCCACTTCCTTTGCTATACCTCTGATGGTGAAACATGCAGAGAAAATAGCACACAGAACTCTGTGGAATGTGATTAAGATAATAGATACAGAACCATTATAGAAAGTTCTCAAGATAAAATAAGCCACACATTTGTTTGTCAATGAAAAAAAAAAGAATTCATGTGTAAGCAAACAAATTGTAGATTCAATGGGGAAAGCGATGTTTTGAAAAACTAATGTAGACACTTGAGCCTCCGATAAAGGGCAATAAATTATTTGCAAAACTTCTACACTGGCACTGTGAAATCATTAATACTCTTCTAGCCTGGATCAACATGAGGCTAATTTCTTTAAAAGAAAAGCCGGGTATCTTTCCAATTCCATCAATTCAATTGTTAACAGAAGGTAACCATATGGTATCCAAAAGATGTCCTCTTTTTCAATTGGAATATGATGTCCTCATTTTTGGCTTCCACTGCTTTATACACACAACTTTGTGTTTGTATTGCGAATGTGAAGTGATCCGACAGGATGTTGATCAAAATAACAATAAGGAGGTGAAGAGAAAACAACTTTGCTTATAATGCAAATGTTGAAAAGGGTTTTTTTGGGGGGGGTCCTTCAGATAAATGATCACTGGATCAATGATTGAATAAGCCTAATACCCACAATACATTTTCAAGGCTATGATGTGCACGGATTTTTACAGTAATCTGTTAAGAAATAAAGAGAAATTGTTAGAACTCTTCAGATCCAAAAAAGCATGCCTAAATGGGTTGCATCAGTACTTTGCTATAAAAGATAATTTGGAGATTTTCTTTTTTAATAAAAGATTCATCTCAAATTTTTTTTCATCTTCAAATGTCATCCATTTCAATTGATTTCAAGACAGATTATTCTTTTTTCTCTTTTCTTTCTTTACATTTTTGCATCTGGTAACCGTTTGCCCCCGTGCCCAGTCATGTGATCATTAAATTGTAGTGTTCTTGCTGAGGAAATGAAAAAGAAAAAAAACAAAAACAATCTAATGAAATTTCAGAAACACCAGCAAATGCAACATATATCTGCAGAAAGCTGAAGAACTGATCTGCTAAAACATGTTAGAAACGGCAAAGGCTAATAGTCTAAAAATGATTGAAATAAACAAGATTTTTAGAATTCTGATGCATGGAATGATCAATCTTAAAACTTTTTTTTTCCACTGTGTACATCCATACATGCTGAGAATCAAAAACGTTCAACTTTAAGCAAAATAACCATTTCAATCAAAATAGTATAAGCATAAAAAGTTGGAAACAATCAAATTAGGATTTTGAACTGATTCAAAATAAAAGTACGAATCAAAGCCAGCAAAAGAAGCAAATAAGATTTTAATTGATGATCAACAAAACGGTAGCGATTTATATTTCTAGTTAGTCGCAAGTACAAATGATAGAGACTTACCATACGACACAAGTTACCATCAACCGACCGTCGTTTTTTACTCTGTAACATATTTTAATTACAGCGTCAAGTAGAATATTTATCAGTCATGAACTGATTGAACACGCACGGACAATAACAGAATGAAATTCAGAAATGAAGTTTTAGATGATTCTTCTGAGATGATGAAAATAAAATAGAATGTCCGGCACTAACAAAATTTCCACAAATAATACAGAATACTGCTTTGTATACTGTTCATAATTTTCAGAAGGGTCGTTACCACATAAAGAATTTTTCAGATGATTGAACTTCTTGTTAATCATATTCACGCATATTATAACCACAAGAAGAAGTTGAATTATCTGAAAATTCTTTGAACTGCACGGTATATGATGTTTCATGGATCTTACAATGACTTGAATGGTCCATTCCTTTGTAGTTTTTTAAGCAAATGTTTATGATTGTCCAATGTCTCATGTATATTGCACATGTGTGCTATAGACCGAGTACTAATCTTAGTCGAGTCTTTTCTTTGTTCCTGTCCAAAAATATTAGAGATCTATAGATAAGGATATCGCAGGTTCTTGGCAATATATCACCTGAACAAGCCAAATGAGGAACACAATCAAGGGCTAGTATCTCTAGTATCTTGAACAGATTTTTTAAGTAGAGAAACTAATGTCTCATTGGTATGAGACTAAGAGCCATTAACATACAAACTTTTGTTGAGGCAATTGAAGCTCTTCTTTCTATCTTTAATGGTATCAATACAATGTTTCTGCTTACGTGTGCTTCAGTCCTCGTCAGGTGTTTATTCAAGGAAAGAAACAAACCTTTTTTTGCCACATCAAGAAACTAGGCAAACCTTTTTTTCTTGGTGAAGAAAATAGTGATATACCAACTAGAACAATCCATTTTTTGACCACATCAGCAACATTGGCATAATCATATCATAACTCGGATGAATCCACAATTATACAGGAAGATATTCCTCTCTTATCTGCTTTGATAAGTAAAAATTACCTATGTTGAAATCCATACTACAGTGACATACCTGGATTGGTTAAAATATTGGGTTGGCAACAGGAATGGAAAAAGATTTGATTGTCCAAAGAAACATTCGTATGTTAATGACTCTTCTCAAAGATATAGACAAGACTTGAACCATAACAGAATGAAATTCAGACAACAGAGATGAAGTCTTAGATTACTCTTTTGACCACTTCTATTAATCACTGCTACCCACAACAGACCAGTTTAAACACTGTTGCTGGGTTTGTATTATTCTGGTGTTCTGACATATCTGGATTTCACCCAACACTGTTCCATTAGAAACTTGAAATTTTACACATACGCTCCAGTTAACGAGTAGGGGAAACTTTTGTTTTTGTAAACTACTAAAAAAAAAAAAAAAAAAAAAAGGGTTTTAAGCAAGGGAGGCAATTTACAATGTAAGCCTATGCTAAATTGTGTTTTATAAATTGTTATTTTCTGGATTTTTTTTTTGTATCAACTCTTGATGTCATGAAGTACTTGATAGCACTCCTGACTGACAGTAGAACTCTTTGGTAATAGAGATAAATTTCATTAAAATTATTATAAATAAATAGATTTCTAAAAAATCACCTCAAGCATTAAGGGAAATAACTTCAATCAGTAGTTATTTCCCCTTCACATAAACAGTAGAATTTTCTTACATGAATTCAAGTAAAGACGTGTTAGATAATTAAGTGACTGAGCATTCAAGTTAATAATAGTATAGTAGCCAATTGCGCCATAAAAAGATGAAAACTATCAAGGATGAAAATGAAATAATCTTGAATAAATGTTGATTGGATCTAATTTTACAAATATAAAAATCACAAAAGTACAATAAAGTTGGTGATTTGCATTAAACATCAAATACGTCAATAGAAACTGCATGCATTTGTCAAGTACAGTACCAGGGCATTTCATTCTTGGACAATTGTGTCCACGTCAAACGAGTCCCTGGACATTTGCATCCATTTTTGTTTTTTTTTTTGCGTTCCAGACATTTAAGCTCCAATACACGTATAATCTATACGAGTTGTAATTTAAAAATTTTTTTATATCTTTGTGTTCTGAACATCCCCATACCAACACTCAGCAATTATAAATAGATTACCCGAAAATGTAATGCTATCAACGAATGTAAACAAATTTTAAAAGAATAGTCTTTATTACACCATTGCTGATGAGTTGGATATTGCGTAAATATTATTCAATGTGTCTTTTTACATGCAAATTGTATACTTTTCTTTCACAATAAAAATAAAATGTTAAATATAATTTACAAATGTAATTGAAAAAAAAAATAGATCGTAGAATGCATTTTATTGATTTAAAAATTCAATCTATATGTATATCCTTAAAAAATATGCATGCTGTGGGATACTCCTCATAAGAAACTTAATGTTCTCAGGACAGAACTGTACAATTAATGATTGAAGGGGAATTTTAAGATTGAGGATGTAAATATTAAAGAAAAAAAATCAAAAACTAAGAAAAAAAATATCACATCTTATATGAAATTCATGTATTGGACTCAAATGTCTCAGGATGCTATAGAGCAGGTAGCAATTATCCTGTCACTGTTGCGTAAATGGTAATAAAAAAAAAAAAAAGACATTGTATCAATGACCATAAAAAGCGTCATGGCCAAATTTGTTTGCTCTTCCTTTGGATGGAAAAGTCAACAAATGCAGACAACATTTTTTGTTCAATCTTTCCTTTTCAAAACCAAAGAAAAACAATTTCAACTAAGAAGACTGCATCATACATCACAAGGATGTTGTTTACAATCGACATTCATTCAATATGATTTGATCTTTAGTCTGCCTTAGCATCAAAAAGCAATTTATAGTCATGATTTATAAGTGAGACAAATGCATGAAAAATATACGGATCAAAATAACAGGAACACAGAATAATGATTCAAAAGATTTAGAGACTCAAAGAACAGTAAAAATTAATTTTAACTTCAAATTCACGAGAGATGAAAACATTGTGCAAGGGAGAATTTGAAAAAACTAGAAAATACTCAGAGCATTCATATCTCTCTCAACACAGTACATTACTAAAATTGATGAAAAAATACTAATAAAAACAGTGAAGTGAACGCAATTCCAGTAAAATGTACAAATATTCAGTTACTTCCCTTGAAATTTCAATTTAGATTTTTATCAACTGTATATTTTTAACCTCTTTTGATGCAGAATAATGAAATTATCCCTGAAGAGAAAACAAAGCCCTTGATCCACCACCATTTTTAATCACTTCCTTAGCCAAAGGCTCACTTTAGAAATTTGAGAACTTTTAGAGATATTGTGTGATGGTACAATTCCTTAAATACAAGACCACAATATCCAAAAGGAAACTCATTGTTTTATCCGATGAAGGAATGATTCTTTTTCTGTTTATCTGAGAAAAAAATGATATTTTGGGCCAGAGAAAGAAGCAACAATTTTTATGTTTGTATATTTATACAGAATAAGTCGGGGAGAGGAAGAATCTGACACAATCAAATAAAACGGGGGGGGGGTCAGAATAAGAGGGGGGCTGGAAAAATCTGTCACATTCTAATAAGTAGGGGAGGGGGCAAAATCTATCACAATTTAATAATCAGTAAGACGAGGGGCAGGATCTGCCTTTTGGTGGCACCAAATTTCAAAACTCATTAAAATTAACGGACACAATTGAACTTATTCAACCTAGTTCTTAAATTATTAAATAGTTGTCTTTTGATAGGGAAATTTTGACAAATCTGTAGTTTTCCCTATCTATAAAGGAGGAAAGAGTTGAGAGAGGGACTCTCAGAGATCAATTGGTGGTTGGGGAGGGATCGAACATTGAATGCAAATTAATAAGCCTTGGTGGGTAGGGGGTGGCAGTTAGGCATCTAAGAGACCCTGTTGGTGGTGAAAAGAAAATTTTAAAGATCAGCTGAAAACCAATCTTAAACAGTGTGACATCATGCGAAATATCTTAACCAGCTCAACAGTTGACCGCCCATCCAGGTATTCCCTGGTCCACCAAGCAGGTACAGTATTTGCAACTGCACGCACAGCAGCAAATATGATTACTTGTGAGCACCAAGGTTCTGAGAACTGTATCGCCTGTCGAACCTGTGACAAGTTGTGCGCATCCAAATCACAGACACCAAAGACACAACCAATGATGAAAACCAAAGGACAAACCAATGATATATAAATCTCAAAACCAAAAAGTGAAACCGAAAAGGGGAATAAAGGATGTCATGATTGATGCTGATAGATTGCCTCAAGCTTAAACGCGCATCGGGGAGCCTTTGAACTCGTCCTTGGGCTCTCCCATTATTACTTGGCCCAGCTGCGGGGGGGTCAGTTTCCCGGAGCAGCACTGCTCCATTGCACTTAAAGGAGCTGGTCCCCTGGTGGACGCTTTCATGACGGAGGTTGCTGTAGCTTCTACTGTCGCTCAGCAATCAAAGTCGTATTGGCTGGAGCCATTTTTGGAAGGGGTTACCTATTTTCCGCACGTTAAGCCTGACCTTGTGTCAAATATTGCTGTGGTGGGACAGTAATTAAATAGATGCCTCAAGCTTAAACCGAGCTAAACAATACAAAAAAAAAACAAAAAACAAATCAAACTGTGTGTGGTTAGATATAGTACATCAAGGGTCAACTTCATTTGTGGCTTCCAATTTTTCATTCCCTTTAGCAGCACTCTACATGAAATGTCCCTTCAGGATGTGGGTGATCATGGCTCTCCATGGCTTCCTTGCTTTTTTTATTCACTTCCAGCAATTCTTGCTCCTTTATGCTTCCTAGTTCTTGTTCTGCAATCCATTTGTAGAAACTTTTCAAGTAAGTTATCAGCTGCCAACCTCTGCTTCTTTCATCTAAACATCTAAACCCACCCCTGTCTTTGTTATGTGTCCCAATAATACCAATCGTCTCTTTCTTGTTGTTAGCAACAGTTATCTTGAAGTTCCTGAAACTTCCTCACTAGTGAAAGAAGAGCAAAGATTATCAATCAAAACCTTGTAAAAATCAAGATGAATATAGACCAAAGAGTTCGTACAATAACAAGAAAAAAACAAAAAAAAAAAAAAAACACACACTTCCGAGAAATTCTTCAAAATGAGTAAAATCAATGTTAGACGAGTAAAATGATAACAGATTTCAAGAGGATTAAAAAATGCAGAAGGAAATACTTTGCAGACAGTCTCTTAACAAAAGTTTGAATAATTCATGGAGAATCAGTGGCACCAAAGTCATTTGAAATGAGTGGAAGTCAAGAACTTCCACTAAACAGTTCTGATTATTCCATTCATTCAATATCGACAATCTGATTGCAATCACAAACAGTAACCAAAACATTTCCACAAATAATGACTAAGCAAACGTAGCACAGTAAATTCTTGTTCAGATATCAGTATCTATCTGTGGCAACACGTGGGAGTGGCGTTCCCTTACTTTTAGAGGTAAGGAAGGAGGGCGTTCCCTCATTATTTATATCAGGGCTGTCAAACATACCACACATTTGTTTTCAAGAGCTCAAAACCAGCATGAAGCAGTTCTTATTTCTATATTACTCACTTACAAGCAATCACGAATCGCACTGGCCCATACTGTGTACACCTACTATGTTTAGCCAGACATTGCAAATGTGTTTGTCACCAATAATACTAAAATCCTGCATTTGGACAATTCACTGATAAGAAATGATTATCCAGTATGCTTCCAAATACTTATCAATCTGGCTTCAAAATTGGATGAAACTATAAAAATTGTTGGGGAGGAAGGAAAAGAAATGGTTTACCAAAACACAGCCTCTATGGCATATTGCTGTTCTTTACAGTAAATATCCATTCCTGAAGACAATTACCTCAATTTGTAACTATGACTATTTATCATCCCCCTAAATCCTGCATCATTTCCCAAAAGACTTTGTTTCACAAATAAAAGGTGTACAAATTATAACTTCTATAGTCAGCAAAAGAGAGCAAATTTTAGTTCAATGAAATTTTGTATTTGACAAAAAACACTGCCTCTTTGGTGAATCATTTGTCACCAAGAAAATCTTGGACTAAGAGGAAAATTCCGAATTCTTTGCAATTGGATGTGATCCAATTTGCCCACAATCTGAGAGTAATTCAAAGAAGACAGGAGAGCAAAAAGATGATTTTCAGATCCAAATCTCTAAAATGGGACATTTTTCATTCCTTAATGTCTGATGTTCCTGCCACCAGAGATATCTTTTTGAAATAAATGCCCTGAAACTAATTGGTGAAAGATCAGTAATTTAGAGTTTCCTATAATCTAACAATCAGTCAAGTACTTAACATGATTCTTAAGCTATTATTGAACTAAAAAAAAAAAATTTTTTTAAATAGATGCGGTTAGTCACTGAATAGAAACTGTCACATGACCAACATTTTTGGCAGCATGCAGAGTTTGGGACGATTGATAAATGAGATACTTTTCCAGACTTTTGTGGAGAAGTGATCACTAAAAATATCTGATTTTTCAAAACAAGCGTGAATGCTGTTGGACATAAACTACAGGACCAATTTAGCCTAAACCTAAAATTCAAATTGAATCCGCCATTAAAAATCTATTATGGGGGGGGGGTGAAGCTTTTCCTAGACATGAGTTGTTTCCAATCATCCATTGGTACTGCCTGTACACATGATACATACATAGCCAGCCAGACTGACTTGAAATAAAGAAACCCATGTTGACAGGTTTTCGGTAACAGATTCTAAAACCACACAGACAGGATCATATTAACCAGCTAACTGCAGAAAGTGATGAAGAGTGAGAGCAATAGTAATACATTACAAGAAAAAAGCATTTGCACATTGCAAGATGATCAATTAAAAGTCATCCATTGTGAGATAAAAGCCCTTATCTATTGAAAAATAATCCGGTGTAAATTAAAAGCTCCTACTCACGGAGAGAATTGAGTTGCCATCAAGGACAATAAAATGGGAATTTCATTAAGTTGGCCATAGAACTGCCAGTGAAGGAAATTCCCATCATTCAGTCAATATGTTATCATATCTAAATGATTTAGACAGCTCATCTCCGATGTTTCAACTTGCACAAATTTCCTTCAGAGTGACAGGAAATTGTCATTATCCCATCGGCCTTATTCTATTTGCTGACATTTGACGTTATTTTTCTCAATGCCAATAAATCCCAAGAAGAGGAATAAGATCGGTCACTAGCAACAAAGGTTCAGAGTTCAACTGTACTTGCTACTAACTCAGTCAGTGACAGCAGCAGACCTTCTATTTTTTTTACCTCTGCCAACTAAGTTGGAGAGGTATATATACTCATTTGTGGTTTTCCATCAACGTTCTCCGGAAGTAGTCCTATCATCCATCGTTGGACATAGACCTTCTCTAGGATCCGCCAAAATTCTCTATCATGGGCGTCATGGAGCCAGTATTTTCTGAATTCATCTAGTTCATCTCTCCATCTAGTATTTTGTCAGCCTCAGTTTCACATGTGATCTCTGGAAATCCATGTCGTGAGTCATGATGTCCATCGGTTGTCTTCCATTCTTGCAACAAGGCCTGCCCATTGCCATTTAGATTTTTTAATAGATTCTATAATGTCTCGGACTCCAGTTTTCTCCCTGATATACTGTACTGTTCTCTGGAAATACTCAACGGATTTCGATTAAATTTTGTAGAAGGGAGGAAAATGGGCAATAGAAGAAGTGATTAAATTTTCAGGTGGATCCAGGAATTATTATATGATTGAGAAATATTTTTCTGTTTTTTTCTTCATCCATGTATATGCTGTCCACACAATATTTCCAAGAATTCTGAATGATTTACAATTAAACTTTGTAGGATGGTGGGCAATATGCTACGAAAGAAAAGTAATCAAATTTTGGGGTGGATCCATGCAAAATTATCTCCCCTGCAACTTGTGATGTGGACATAACTATCACCAAAAGTTCATGACTGTCCACACTATATCTTCTCAATGAATTACAATGAAAATCCATGGAGGGACAGATAATACATTATTGAAGGAGCAATTAAATTTTAGGGTGAATCTATGCGCAATTACACCCATTAACAATGGCATTGGCAGGAAAAGAGATGATATCATCTTGAGATAAGATCCAAGTAACAGATATGGAGTATCGCTGAAGTGTAAGAAAATTGAAAAATCCTGCATACTTGTGGATAAATGTGTAAGTCAGGAAAATATGGATTTTATAGCAAAGAAAGGATTGGAGATCCGTGCATAGAAAATATAGAATCAAGTGGTGCATCAGGCTGTACCTTGTCACACGCAATGGACAGCTGCTTAAAATGGGGCGGCAGATCTCTTAGTAATATCTGCTGCACTATTTTGCACATAAGTTGAGATATACAATGCATTTTAACTCTCTATGTAAATCAAAGGAATATTCCTGAAGTATCGATATTGTTGAATTGTAAAGAAAAAAAAAACAAAAAAAAAACAAACTATTTTTTGTCTGAAGATTTTGGGAAAACCTTTGTAATTTGAAAACCAGAATTCTTTTGAACGAAAAAGGGAAAAAAAATCACTTAAATACATCATAAGAACTTTAAATGTTAATAATAGTTTTTGAAATTTAAATTTAGACTTTTTCACCTTGACCAAGTTTAGTCACATCTTCCCATCAGTCAACATGATATCCTTCAAAAAGCAGAATGAAATTTTGAGGAAAGATGGGCAAATCCAGTAATTTTGAGATATTTTTATGCTTTTTTCATGCATTTATGTATACACTACATACAATATCTCCAAAAGTACTCAATGAAAATTTGTGGGAAGATAAACAAGAGGAGTGATTGAATTTAGGGGCAGATCAATACACAATTACTCCTGACGATGACAGAGGTAAGAGTTCTTTGAGTGCTTTCTAGTTTAACCTATAGTTTTTAACCTTTTTTCCAACATAATAAAAATCCCTCTCAATTGGAAACAAATTCTTGGATCTGTTCTTCTGTAGGCCATTCCCAACCCTACCATTAAATTCCGTTGAAATTCATCCAGCACTTTTGGAGATATCTACATGAACAGAGAGGATGCATACACCTCTCCCCAAATCATTAGTGGAGGTAAAATATGACAAACAATGACTGCTATAAAAAAAAACAAAAAAACATTTTGGATCCTTCTAAGCTATGATGGATCTATTTCAAATCTTTTAATTTGTTCCAAATCAAATGTTTTCAAACCAATCGATTGGATTAATCATTTTTAAACGGATTAACCATTCGGGAGAGGACCGAGACATGAAAGCAAAGAATTAGGTCACCTAGAATGGCTCTGCTTATTTGGTCCATAGGGATCTCATCTCGTGATCCATTTCATATCTTGTTGATCTAAGAATGCAGCCCAGTCAATCAAAAGGTCCGGGAGGGGGGGTAGTCAAAAGGTTGGGTGGGGGTAGGTTTGACATCTAGAGATGGAAGGCATACCTGTCGGATTTGAAAACGGCCGTTAATCCAAACAAATCCCCCATTAATGAAAACAGAACCGGTCATACCCAATGGTGCATGAAATATACATTTCTTCACTTAACAGATGAAATCAAAGTAAAAGAATCATGCAACCTTATTTCCTTGCATGTAAAACAAGTAAAAATTACTGGGAAGGAGGGAAGCTGTGGAGAGCCATGATCGCTCACATTCTGAAAGGATATTGTGCATAAAGAGAGGGAGATGTGTAGGTCTGATGCAACAATATGAACTGGGTTATGTTCCACAGACCAACTCAATAAAATGGAGGCAATAGACCTGAAGGAGATTATTTCCAGAAAAATTAATATTACACAACAATTTATATCATTTTCTCAACCTTGCTTACATTCTATCACCCGAAATAATGATCAGAGAATATCAAAAAATTGCCCTTTGGAAAGCATGTAAGAGATTTTTTTCACATATACATGCCTAGAAAAAAAAAGAAGTGAGCCAAGCACATCAATTGTACAAAAGATCTTAACACCATATGAGTGCATATTAAACCCAGACTGTCTAGCTGTGAGATGATTGGAACAACACAATGCATCACAGTGTAAACAACTATCCGACAGCTGACCGAACGGCTCAGTTCCCTGAAGAGGAATAAGAGAAAAACTATCCCATACTAAAATATACACTACACATAGTAAATGCACTGTTGTATAACATTGTCAAATATTTCATCTATAATTGTTAAAATAAGCAAGTAATAGCAAAAAATGTTATAGGAAACGCTTGGCTTATTTTTCTTGCATTGGAGTGCACATTTGGACTGAATAAGGTTTCAAACTGAGACAAGTTCTTCCTTACTTCTTTCTTTATTATAAGTGTAGTTATTGAAAGTATATGAAACCAAAACTGTAATTGATATGTGATGAAAGTGTCTGGATGTTTTGTCCATAAGGGTTTTGTTGAAAACCTTTTTGTTAAATCTTATTTTTTCTTCTCTCTTTGAAATCTTTAATTAACCATCAGATGTTACATCAAAGTGACAATTTGATTTCATTCATGGATCTGGATATTTATTTTTCAAAATATCTAGAGTTCATATAAGAAGAAAAAAAAATTTATACATACATACACACACACATATATATATATATATATATATATATATATATATATATATATATATATAAGATATAAAACTGAAGCCACAGAGTTTTTTGACTCCATTTTGTCAAGACTTCATTTTTGTATTCAATGCTCCTCAATTAATGACAAAGATCAAACATTATGCAGTGAAAATATTGAAATTCAACAAATAACTGGATGAATTTTTAATTTCTATCTAAAACTAGCTGAATAACCTGTCCATAAAACGGATATTCAACTAGTAACATAAATATAAACATTCAAGAAGTAAATAAATCCCAAGAGAAAGAAACAAAGATTCTTCACTTACAATACTGGTACCAACGTTTACAAGATTTCCAAGTTGATCTCGGAGTTGATCACACAGATCCAGAATACGTTCACGATTTTCATGAGATGTGTACGCAGAATCGGTAAAGTCCTGGCTCGTCTCAACAATCAGTTCTAAGGCACTGTTCAGTTTATCCTGAGTACTCGGTTCAACTAAAGTTATTCGAGTTAGTTCGCATAAATCCTGCAAGAGACAAGAGAAAATTCTTTAAAATTCTTTTCTGAAGAATCAGAAAGCACAAAAAGTCAAGACAAGTGCAAAAATGTTAAATTCAATATATTCACAAACAAAAGTCTGAACAAAAAATGAAGACACCATGATTCGAATTGCAAGTCACCACGTCTTATGGTTGTCTGACATTCTTATAACATAGCCTATCTGTTGCAATTTTTGCTTTGTAATGTTTTTTTTCAACTGTATCTCTGACCCCGGATTGTTTTCTAATCTAATGTGCTGATCCTTCCATGCGGTGTTCAGCATGATCTTCCCCTATACACATTGCATGGTTCATAGTTTCAGATCAAATCTCCGTTGTTTTCAACACTACGTACTGTAATTTATTCATCGATCACACAACTTTTCCTATTTTTTTGATTGATCATCCCCAACATGGCATGCTGCCAAAAGACAGTCACAAGATGGTTTCTATTGAGTGACTAATCAGACCTTTTTAATTTTAGTTACTGCTTTCTGGTACAGTTATTAAATACGTTTATGATGTATTTCGGTGCTAGGTTTGACTGCCCCTTCCACTAAGAAATTTTAAATATTTTTTCATACTTTTAAAAATTTTCAAGATTCCTCAGATATATTGTGTGCCCTGTAGTTGTAGGGTTTTTGTGTTCTCCTTGCCACCTCTGCCCATGTATTCACGACTGCATGAGTATCATTTTGTAAGGAGTAGCTGTTTGACTTTTCTAATAACGTAAAAATAAATTCATTCTTATGACATTAATAAGTTGGAGGGAAGGGATTTTATTTACCATTTTGATCCATTATATAAGGCATTAAGGCAGATGAAATATAAGCTTGAAGTCAGGGTGATGCATTCTTGTTTAAGTGTCAGACTTCACCTTTAACCCCCTCAGTTTTATGACAAGGTATGTGAGAAATGTCTACATGTCAAGATTTTTGAATGAACAAACTTTCTATGATGTTGGTAATTCAGGCATGAATGATCAAAGAGAATCCCATGAATACAGTATTAGAATTATTTCCCTTATGTCTGTTCAGCTAGCGTAATGGTATGCATCTCCATCTCATACAAACAAGGTCCTGTGTTAGATTCCCAGTATGAGCAAAGAGTGTAGAAAACTCTCCATTAGGACAGACTTCCCTGTGCACTCAGCTGTTAATTGAATACACCCTAAACTGTGTGGTTAGGGTGGTTGTATTCCTTCACTAGTCTTGCAAAGGGTGCCAGGTTGTGGTCATAAAAACTTGTAGGTATAAAGTCCTGGTCTGGACAAGACTTGAAACTTGCAGTTTCATCTTTTGTAGGTTTAGTGACCTAAAAACTCTTCATGTATGCATAAGACGGTCTTTCTCCGTACATAGGTATGTCCCATGTAAGCCCGTTAACTGCAGACAACTAAAATTTTCATCATTGCAGTTCTATGGTTTGTTGCAGTTACACTTAAAATTACTGACACCTTTTTCCGCTTTTTCTCCCACCCCCATCCATATCACAAAGTGGAAAGGTCCACTAAGGGAACAAACCGTTCAGCTACTTAGGTGCCAACCTGTAAAATCAGTTTCCACCACATTTACAACACAGCAAATGGGCTGCTCCTGCAGCAGGTAATGGGTTAAAAAACAGAAGTATCACACCCACAATCAACCAAACACCCACTTTTGTCTATGAGAAGAAGTTAGGAAGATCTAAATCTTGATATGCACAGTAACTGTAATCAAATCAAGACTTTTTGAATTACATTTTAGAGATAAAATTGTTGCTAATTCCTGTTGTGTATCTTGAGCTTCAAAAATAGGTTTATATTGAATGTTTCTCCTCTCATCACATGATTATCCATGGTCAGAAAAGAGAGTAGTGTTCAGACCATCAAAAATCATGTGATATATAAAAAAACACTAGACAAATTATACAAAATGAGTTACAACAAGAGTCTCCAGAAACTTGAAAACGAATCAACTAGACATAAATAAATATTGATGTTGCTTTGACTTGTGTTGAAATAGGGACAACTGCACCAATTAATACAAAGATAATAAAGATTGATGTTATGACATGTAAATTATCATTTGAGGTATTGGCTATGAATGGCCAAAACTGGGGAAACTATGTAATCATTGCCTCATTGGCATCAGCTGTCAGGATAGAAATATTGATAAAAGTATAGGAACAGATGGATAGAGATTCACTTGGGCAAACTTTTGGCAGAGCTTGACTTTCAAAATCAAGAAGATCCCATTGTTTATAAAAGAGAAAAAAAAGTCAACAACCAATGCATAGGGAGCTGAAACATTGAACAACCAAAAAATTTCATGGACTTTAGTTTGAGATCCAATGTGAACATACGTTTCTTGTAGACATAAGGAGTACATCTTGGAAATTTCAGCCCTCTCGCATTCATTGGCCTGTAGGTGTGATACATATAGCTAGCCAGATCAACTTGAAAACTGAAGAAACTAATGTCAAGAGTTTCTAACACATAGATTTATGTGACAAATTAGGTGTACAAATGACTGCTAATAAAATTTCAACATAATATTTCATATATATGTATAAATATATGAATTATTCAGTGTTGTCTGTCCATACTTGTCAGTCATGCTGTAGTAACCATCAAAACGTGAGCCAAGCCCAACTGAATTTGATATGTATGCTCAATGGACTCTAAGCAAAGGTTTCAAAGTAAAAGGTTCTGTGCTCACCCTGATAAGGGTCTGACTTCCATGTACCTATCCATATAATACTAAAAGAGTACTTCTGTTTGTTATCTGACCACTAAGTAGCCAAACTGTAGCATTGTAGCCAGAGGTATTGAATTATGGTTCACCTAAAATATGCCCAATTAAAGAATACAAAAAAAAAAAAAAAGTCAGGGTATTTTGCAACAATAATAATGGTGTGGGGTCTGCCTTTGCACTCACCCTGATGATAATGATCTGACTTACATCCATCTATATTGTACTAAAAATCTGATTCCAGTTATCTGTGGATGACCTCTGAGTAGTCAAAATGTAGCCTAGTAGCCATATGCATTGAATCAAAGTACCCCTAAGAAAACAACAACAAAAAAAAGTTTTGATCTCTTATTGGGGGTCTTCAGCAGGATTTTCAGTCAACGAACCTAATACAAACAGTTACCAATATACATTTCATACAACATATCAGGTGTTGCAGCTAAATCTCAACAGGCATGAAACTGTCTGTTCGCCTTTCAAATCTCTCCCTTGATAGTATGTAGGCGTGCACAGAGAGAGAGATTGTAATTATTATCTATTTCTGGTTTGAAAATAAACAGAGGAGCTATTCCTGGAGATACTGTGATAAAATAACAACACACCCAAAAGCCAAAAAAGAAGTAGTGAAAAGTAGTACAGAAACAGCCAAGAACACACACACACATATATATATATATATATATATATATATATATATATATATATATATATTTACACATTTGCCAGAAAAAGAGGACAATGTCAATTGATCTGTTTTTCTAAGAGAGAATTACAGATTGGATATTCAGAGATCATAAAAAGAAAAATATCTAGAACAATCACTACATGTTTTTGTATACAGTATTGCTCATAAGTGTATGTATATATATATATATATATATATATATATATATATATATATATGGAAAAATACAATCAGAGGCAATAAACACTTTATTAAAATGGCACCAAATGAAATCCATTAAAGAGACTTTCTCTAAGGCAGGATTCATAAGTCCTCATGGAAAATAATAGTTAAGAGGTAGCTTTCTTTGGCAACATAATTTCTTACATAATCGGCAATCATTTTATTCTTTAAATCAAAAATAAATTCCCATTTTGTAGCAGGAAATTAACCCAAGTCACTACCAGTTTATAGAAAGTAGAATATACAACAGAATTCTGACATGAAAGTTGTTTGTTTTAGCAGAACACAAAAGATTTTACATATTCCCTGGAATACATGTATCAACGATGAATGTGGTTAGTTCTCTTAGTGATATAAAATCTACTTACATTGATGAACAGTGATTTTTTTTCTATTTCTCTGTCCGTGACAAAAGAAACTTCCACTCAGAAGTAACAATTTTGCTGATAAAAAAAATCTACCACCCATTTGCAACAATGGACTCTCCAAATGAAACAAGTCGAGTAGGTTGTCTCAAAGATCTAAATATATCTGAATTTTCTTCAAAGGGATTAACTAGTCTAAGTATAAATCTATTACATTGTCACAATGAGAGATTTCAAATAAGCATTTGAACATCTTAAGAGCAAGATAAAAATGACTTAAAAGTAGCCAAATAAGACAAAAATTCAGAAAATAAGTCATAAAATGACATATCCAGGTATATCTTGAGTGACACAAAGAAACACACAAAAGGAGAGAAAGGAAACAATGTTATCTACTATGGTAGCTCAAAAGGAGAAGAATTCTGATTAGTTTCCCCTTTTGATATTTCTCCTCATCCAACAATACTCTCACTCAGCACATCAGAATATCAATCACCTTGCTATATACAGGCAGGCCCAACTAAACCATCAGTCATCCATACACTCAATACTATTTCTTTACCTTCATCTTTTCCACAAAATGTCGGCATTTATCAGAACTATAATCAATCATTTTTTTTTCTATCAGTCAATGAATTCCCACATTTACTGCTACTACAAGTTAATCCTCATGAAAAAATTCATACATATTCGAATGAGAAGATTTTTTTTTTTCATAGAAAAGAAATTATTGATCTCATTCAAGGGGAAGAGTTCATAGTTTCAAATGTTGGGTAGGAGATATTTTTTATCAGCAATTGTTATCTCTAGGTGGAAGAGCTCATTGTTACAGCCAGAGACAAAAAAAACAAAACAAAATACGTATATTATACAAGTGGTTACTGCCAAATCACGTTGGACATACCAGTGCTAATAAAATCACTACACATAAATGTTGTTGAGCCTGTTCAGTACCTAAATGGGTGGTGATTGAGGAATATCAAGAGCTATGATCAGAATGAAGCTTTGACAGGCCTAGCCAGCCAAAAGTGAATCTAACAAATAACTGCCCATGTATTCAACACCAAGATACCTTCAATGAGGGTATAAGCAGGGAATGATGATACATTATGTAAGACTGACACTAGGTTGTAGCAGCTACCTTACCAGTCACAGGTTCGATTCCTACAACAGCTCCATTTTTCTTTAATTGCATATTCTATTTACACAGTGTAAGCTAAGAAACTCCCTCTCCATTTAACAAGTCGGTTCAAATAGATGAATTTTAAAGAAATCAAGATTTTGAAGTTTCATATAACAACTTTGCAGCTCTGTCTTATTTGGAAACTCAGGGGTGCTGGCACGATAGAACTCAAAATTAATTAAAGAGTACATACTTCAGTCATTGCTGAACACTTTCTCAATTGAAAACAAATTCCTGGATCCACTCAGAAATTCAACCGCTTCTTTACCCCATGACCAACACGTCCACAAAATTTGATTTGAAATCAATTAGGATTTTGGAGATAATGAATGGACAGACAGACAGAAACACATGAGGTTATAGATATACTTCTTCAACTTAATATGCTCTATAAATGTCTCTCTTAACACTGAAATGTATTTGGAAGCTAAAGACATTCTTTGATTGAACTTTTTTGGTTGATGAGAATTTATTGGATCGGATCAGTTTGTCTTGACCAGTGTTCGGCTAAATCCAGCCCATAGCCTCTTTTCATCTAGTCCGTTGACTTCAGAGAATATTTGATGCTGTATTCGGAAATTTTTGGTTCTCCTTGTCTATCATTGGTTTGTGAATAAAATTCAGTTTTAAAATAAAGATCCAAGTCTCATTTTTTGCAGTGGCCTCAAATAAATCAATGTTTTGCAGCTTAAAATGTTTCAACATTACACATTCTACTTTTCTATTTTGTGCCCAAATAAAACTTTTACAGTTTCCATTGATTGATAGGACATGGAAGTTTACATAAGTATATACGCCTATTAAAAAACAAAAAAAACAAAACAAGAACAAACATTAAAGTAATTAAAAAGCAAGCCATTGCCATCGCCTTCTATGATCTGCATTTTCTTTCCCTTGGCTTGCAAGACAAAACATTTCTAATCCAGCCCAAAAGTTTGTTGACTTCTGCTCTTGACAGCCAATTCGTCATTGTGCCTTACCCAACTCTCCCAGGTTTCCAATTCTTCGTGATAAAATGCCGGCTGTTCGCCATGTCACCTTCTAGCAACCAGTTAGTTTCACATTCTCTTACAGAAGCTATTGATTTACCAGACTGGCTCTCCAGCCGAGACCCAAAGTCAGTTTCTGGTCTACAAACAACTTGTGTCTACTGCACACACAGAAACCTCTCCCCTCTCATCTTTCTCTTGGAACTATGGTTGACAACCATTTAAATGCATTCAACCTGTTTCCATTCTCAGTTTCCACTCATTGCTGAATTGGGGACAAGTGGAAGTTGCTTCTGAAAGCCTAAATAAATACATGTGTCAGGCCTTGGTGGGCATTATTATGGTAGGAGAAGCTGCCAATCAAAGTGGAGGGAGTGAACACAGGCCTAGACTGAGAAGAATACAAAGACAAATAGTAGAAACTCCAGTAATAAAATGTAAGTTTGAAAGAAAAATGCCTAGAATAAGATACAGCAATGGTAGTGACGGCAAATGTGGGGCTCACGCCCTATAAAGGGGCAATTTGGAATTTGGGCATGAGGAGCAAAAAATGTTCTTAGGCTTAAAACTAAATCATGTTAAGACTCAACAGATTAATTCCTAATTACATAGAACTAACAATTATCAATTATTCTGTTGATTCCATAGTAACTACTGTTTAATTCAATATTACAGTAAGCTGGAATTAATCAAAGTGTGAAAGTGGGCAATTTGGCTTAAGACCAAGAATTTAATTACACCTATGCAAAATCATTTGAAATGTGGTTCATTTTGCCACATTATATATAATTAAATTACTTTTTCTTTTTTTCATAATGAGGGGGATATCAAATTTTTTCCCTTGTCAAGGTGGGGCTTGGAGCAGGAAAAAAAACATCAAGAAATGCTAAGCTAATATAAAATATCCAGTTCAGCATGAAGAAATAAGAAACACATTGCTTTTAATATCATTTTTCTATAATTGTATAATTTCTCTTCATCATCAGCCTTTTAGCGTTAGTCATTGGACATAGACCTTCCTCAACTTTTGCCAGACCTCTCAATCGTGGGTGTCACAGAGCAAGTACTCTCTGAACTTGTCCTGTTCATCACGTCATTTTTTTTTTTTTTTTTGCCAGCCACAGTTTTGTATATGATCTCTTAGGATCCACATTTTGAGTTGTCATGTCCAGCAGTTGTCTGCCATTCTTGCTACATGACTAGCCCATTGCCATTTGAGTTTTCAGATGGATTCTGTGATACATCTATTTTTTTTCTCCAATACATTGTGTTCTCTTGTAATCTGTCCTTGTGATGGTGAGCATGATTTTTCTCCTGAGCATGTTCCTCAGTTTGAAGGTCAATGTATTTGTTAGCTTGCAGGTTTCAGCCCCATAGGTGACTATCAGGAAGATGCATTGATAGTAAACCCTTCTTTTTAGGCATAATTAAACTACTATTATTTGCCTCTTCCTTCGCTAAAAACCTGTTTATGGTTTGGAAAATGTGTGCAAGCCTACCGCAAGCCATTCAGTACAATTTAAGATATCACATACTAGAAAGTTACCTTAGAGCTCCAACAAATTGATTTCATTATTTATATAGTTTTTAAAAAAAAGGACAGCAATATTTAGGAAATTTTTCAATTGCAATAACGGGAAAGATTAGAATATAAAGAGAAGGCCATGGAGCAACAGGTGGTAACACATTGCTCTCATGTGTGTTCACTTGAGCATTAGTAGTGTGTGGACCAGTTTAACACTTATTTGAATTGCTACAAGTGACCTTGCTGTAACATTGGTTAATCATATCATATCACAAGTCCTTGCTGGTCTGCTCATATAACTTAACATCTCACATTTTCTCTTTCTGCACATATTTGTTAGGTGTGTGATAGTGTGAGGTATTTTCTTTAATCTCAACAGCAAGAAATTCTAATTTGCTGACCACCAGTGAAATCATGTGTAGTGACATGACAAGTGTGAATCCGACACTGTTTTCCACGGTCTTGAAGCTTTGTGAGTTTGCTTGATGTGACAGCAACATGTTGCCTCCACAATTCAATCAAGAAATTGTCATAGAATGCAAATATTATTGAGCACAATCATCTTTCTCATCGAACTCTCGTGTGAAAATATTACATTTATACCCCCTGATGTTACAGACATAAATATGGACATATGTAGTTTATTATGTAATTAGGTTATTTGACTTTATTCAGAGGCAAGAAATAAAAGAAGGGTCTACAACCAATGCTTCCTTCCAATAGTCACCTATGGAGCTGAAAATTGGAACCTAACTCAAACCATCCCTTCTGTCACTTTCAGAAATCATTAATCCTTTATATTTGTACTTGGTACTTGTTCAGTCATCCATTTGTGAACTATGCAAGGCAATGATTGTTCTTGGGAGTGATGGTTGAGTGGTTTCCCCATTAGCTTCGGTACATTTTTTATTTTATTTTCTTTTTAATCAAGTCTCCATCTCTAATTAGCCGACCATTGAAGGAGTTCATCCACACTTTGATAGGGCTTATTTTTATTCCTACTCGCATGTTAACCATCCTCCTCCCACACACAAGAGTGGGATGAGGAAGCCAGTTTAGTAACCGGCCATCTGTCCATGGAACAGGTAGTACTTGTTAACACGGAACCAGTAGCAAGCAAACCATGACCCGACACTTTATTGCTAAAATCATTACTTTTTATTACATTATCATCAAAAATACATTATTTATAAAATTTCTATTTTAAAACTGATATTTTTCTTCTCATCAATGGTCTTTGCAAGATATGGAAATTGCTTTTTGTTGTTGCCAGAGTCTAATACAAATCCGGAGTCCAAACCAAAATAGATATCATACTGAGGGCAGCTGAGCGAGATGAAAGTGAGCACAAAGATTTACAGCCACACCCAATCAAGCCAAGGGTAGGAGTCAGGGGAAATAAACATGGTTTACTGAACATAGACATCAAAGATTATAAAAAGATGAGACAAAATTCACATTAACAGGTTTGACATTGAATAACCTGCAAAATGAGTTATTCTACCAAACAAATTCTTTTTAACCACACAAATTAACCCTTTCAAGACTAAACTATAATGTTGCTTAATGCCTAAATTAAAATGTCCCAGGAGACTTCTGGAAGAGATCTACAAGACAGAAGTCATAACTACCTGAGGATAAATATATCCCAGGAGTTTTGAAAGGGTAACAAGTGAAAAAAAAACATTAATAAAAACAAAGTCCCTTAAGCAAATTATTATCTTATTGCCAAATTGATACTGATGTTGCAGTCATATCTGACAAAACAATTTTTTGGAGTTTTTAATCCAAGATCTATTCCAGTGATTTTCAACCTTTTTCATATCAAGACAAAGTGCACCAAGCAGTAAATGTTTAAGTATCAGTATTTAAGGTTAGATTTGCTTATTTGAAAAAAAATTGAATGATAATAATGTGCTTATAAGTTTGACTAATTACTTATTCTATTACCAAAATTATATTTTTGATCATAACTTTTAAAATCTTTAGAAAACTATGTGCAAATTTGTTATTATATATTAAAACATGTGGTCATTGAAAAATTATTTGAGATTTGTTGTTGGTTCTACACTATAAAATTCAGAAGAGAATTGGAAACAGCTATTTGGACCTTTAACAAATATTAATTGTATCAATAAAAAAAGTTTTAGGAAAAAAAATGTAATGCACTCCATAAAACTACCAATATTGTCAAAACATTAAAATATTTTGCATCCATACAGGAAACACTGTCCCACAGCTCATTTGAAGGAAGATAAACCCTCCTCAAAACTCCCAAAGAACATATAGAGAAGGTTTAAATTATTTATAAATCCAGTCAAAAAATGTGGTACACATTGTTTGATAACAAAATCCAAGCCAAAAAGTAAAAATTAACTGCATCACACACCAAGCAATCATTTTGTTATGAACCAGTGCATGAATGAAGAATATAGATCTCAATCAGTATCTCCACAGGTAGAGATTCCTTTGATAGTTGTTTTCATAATCTTTACTATTATTTGTAAGCTATCACTGTCTAGGACATAACAGAAAGAGAGGAAGGGGTTGATGCAAATACCAACAGAATTGAATGTTCTGTCTGTGTACATGTGTTCATTCACTGGCTGCTAATGATATAACTACAACTATTACTACTGCAACTGATGTTGATGGGGTTTGGGGTTTTTTTTTACCAAAAATGAATACAAGAATTTTAGTTTAAAATGCATTGCCTCAACCTTTCAATATACTAAACATGCTGATACAGGAGATAACTTTATGTATACCATTAGTAAAACAACAAGTATTTAATAGTTTTACATTTACAAACAAAATGGAAGTAAAGAGAGGTTTACCTTTAGAACAGTTTGATATAAATAGAATGTTCAGTGCACTGAAATATTCAGTCATGATAGAGAGTTAGTAAGTATTGCAAACAAGTCCTTTGATATCTTGTATGAATCACCAAGATGGAAAAATTAAGACAAAAAATGGACTGAATTGTATTACAGCTTTCAAGAGAGGAGCAGTTGTTTATTAGTTGATCAATACTAAAATTCTAGTCAGAGAACACTCATCAATAAATAATTCTTTGCATGAAAAAAATTGAAAGCTCTACAGAATCTATTCTAAAATGATTCTTATATCATTCCAAGTCCAAACCTCAAGCAGCAGGTTCTATGAGCATTCTCAGTTGATTTAGTTCTCACAGGTACCACCAGCCAGACAAGCGAGCTAGATCAACATATCTTAACAGCCTCACATCAATAAATGATGACAGCAACAGCTGTTCAAAAGAGAAAGTGAAAGTACAGGATCCAAGACTCACATTACATTAAGCAGCAGCCAAGTTAGAAGGATCAATGTCAAAAAGGTAGGTTTCTGCTTTCAGGATAGTAATTGATGGTTTGGCAGGAGGGTAATGAAGTATGAAGACAGAGATTCAGAGAGTGTAAAACGGATTCTTAAATGTGATGCCACTGCAGACTATTTCAGGTTAGTCTAAGAGAATTTGAAAAATATTTTTAGAGCTGATTTACTATCATCATCATTAGCCTTTTAGCGGTCATCATTGGACACAGACCTTCCCCAGGATTCACCAGACCTCTATCATGGGCGTCATGAAGCTAATACAATCTGAACTAGTTTGTCTCTCTATACTATATTCTGCCAGGCTTGGTTTCACATATTTGATCTCTGGAAATCCACATTCCAAGTTGTGATGTTCAGCAGTTTTCTACTATTCTGGCAACATGACCAGTACATTGCTATCTGATTTTCTATTGGATTGCATGAGGTCTCAAACTCTGTTTTTTCTCTCTGATTTATTGTGTTGTCTTGGGATCTCTCCATGTAGAGCAGGATTCTTTCATGTGTACGTTGCATGGTTCCAAGTTTGAGGGTCAGTCCCTTAGTAAAATTCTGTGTTTCAGTTACATAACTGACCATCAGGAAGATGCATTGATCTCACTCTAACAATAAAAATATCACACATCTCAAAAACCATTAATAAGTAGATAAGGGAATATTCATTTTATGATAGAAATATGAATTGTGTTTTTGATAATGTAATAAAAAGTAATTATCTACTTATGTGATATGTCACAGGTATACTTTTCAGTAACATTTGTCAAGGGATACAACTATGAAATGCTAAATATAAAGAAGTCTCCCTTATTTTTTTTTATAGAAATACAAAAATTCAGATTCATTCAGGTTGAACATGAACTGATGATAAACAGCAACATAATGTTTTTGATGTTTTTTTTTAAAGACAGTTCAATTGCAAAAATATTTTAATACTGACATCATTTTTTGACGGCATGGGTTAATTAGTCTAAACAAATAAAAGTCATTCTCATTCTTGGAGCTATCATAGAAACATCTTTATGCTTTTAACTTCAGATTATTTATCTTCAAGAAATACGCATTGCAAAAAAATTAGAAAGCATGCTATGGCAAATATTTTTATCTTGTCCAAACCATGTCAGAAAAATAAGAAGCAAAACAACAATTTCATATCTGACTGCAAATCTTTTTACATTCATCTTCCCTTCAGTCAAAAAATCTTAATACATGAGTCAAAACTGCAGCAAGACTTTTGACAGCAGCAGCACACCTATAAGTTATACAAAGTTTTTGGTTGATATTTCTAAAAATCATACAGATTTTAATACTTATAAGTGATTGACAAATGACAGCAATAAATTGACATAGGGCAGTCGATTGGAAAATCTAGGTTTAGTGTAAAAAAATCAGCAAACTCATGAGCTGAGAAGCACTCAGAGAGCACATACTCATGTTAATTCTGTACACTAAATAAAAAGAATTTTAAAAAAAATACTAAAAAATAGGGGAGATAACAATTCTGGCAATATGAACAAATATCTGTTTATTTACCATGAAATTTGTATCTAACTTTTTTATCAACTGTTCATATGCAACCCCTTTTCATGAAGAAAATATTTCTCAATATTCTCAGAAATTTATTATCTGATCTGCCCAAAAAATCAATCAGTTCTTCTGCAGCCAGTGGCTCACTCTCCCAGAAATTTTTTTTTAAGTTCATTAAAATCTTTTGGAGATATTGAATGGACAAATATACAGATAGACTCCAGTGTATACATATATCTCTTCCAACTTCCTTAGCAAAAGTAAAATATATAAATTATTTTGATGTTTCTAAAAATGATTTGGATTTTAATATTTATAAGCAATCAGTAGATGACAGCAATGGAATGACATGGGGCAGCTGATGGGAAAATCTCAGCTTAGTGTAAGAGAATCTGATTCACGTACATCAAAGTAATTGATAGTGACTGCTAACAGAAAATGAGAGATCTGGTTAGTTACTCAATAGAAAGTCATGCGACCAATGTCCTTTGGCAGTATATTGCGTTGAGGGTGATCATTAAAAAAAATTGGAAAAAGGGGTGATCAATGAATAAGTGCTCTCGCCATTTGTCGGGCACAAACAAAGGGATCGATTTGGCATAAACTTACATTGTAAATTGATACCCCATCCATTGACTAATAACCTATTATGATGGGAATTTAAAAAAAAGGAAAACAAAACAAGTTCCTTTTCTAGACATAAGGAGTAAACGTTGATACTTTCAGTCCCTATAGCTCCATTGGTGCAGCATGTACACATGATACACCCATACATAGCCAGCCAGCCAGATCAACTAGAAAACTGAAGATACCTGTTGACATTTTCTTATAAGGACAAAAAAAAAATTCATATTTATGAATCTGGATCTCTGACAGATGATTTGATAAATGGATTCCTTAAAATAAAGGAAATATAAGTAAACTTGAAGAGAAAGAAATCAAAGTTTTTAGTCAAATACCTAATTAAGTTATCAATCATTTATACTTTTGGATCAAATACGCTATCTCCTCTAAGCTAATATCAGGGCATCCCAACTGCCTAGTCAACAGATTGATCTGTCAATCTTCAATTTCCTGTTGGTTAATGATTATATTATCAAAAACCAACATTTTTTCTGAATTGATTTAATCTTTCAAGTTCTAAACCTGTCAAGACAATATATGTGCCTACATATATGTAAACAAATTTTATGAATATATCCACAAGTGTGATACTTGCAGGTTCACAAAGAATACATAAAAATACTTATGTTCCCAGACAAACAGAGAGAATCACGTAACACGAACAGTCTTCTTCATCTCAATTCATATCATCCAACGTTATCACAACCCGATGTGCCCTCTGCTGGTGCCCAATTAAATGGTTCCTGATGGTTCCTTGTTGGTAGGAGCCAAATCAATTTCCACCTGTGGAGTCTCAACCAAATCTAAATGCCAAGTGTCTATGCCAAACAACATTCGCACATCGGGTATCAATTTGGTACGTTTGGTATTCATTCAGACTTTAAAGGGCCAAGAAAAAGTTCAAAGTCTCATGAACTTGCAGCACAGCATGAAGTAAATTTACCAACTTAAAGCATGAAAGAAGTTGAAAAATAATTCTAGTATGGAGATAAGTAGACGGGCCCCTTCGAATTATTTCAACAGGGGGTTGGGAGAGGAATTCACTCAAACATGTTCAGCAGAATCCCAGGTATTAATGAGTACGTATATGTCCATGGTACTCCTCATCAACTCAATGCTCTAAACCTGTGGTTCCCAAACTTTTTCATATCATGGCACCCTTATTACATGAAGTTTTTCACAGGGCCCCAAGTCAAGAAATACTCAACAATGGCATTTACATTCATGTTAGTTGAGTTGAAAAAATTTGAAAAAAACCCATAATGAATCACCTAATTGAAATTCAAAAAAGAAGTTTTGTTTCAAATTTTGATAATCAATACATAATTAAAATCTGCTTGGCTAGTGTAATGATTAGCACACCTGCCTCACATGTAGAAGGCCCCAGGTTCAATTCCCATTAAACAAAGAGTGTGGAAATCTCTTCCATAGGAAAAATTTCCCTGTCTACGAGGTAACTAATTGAGTATACCCTGAGCAGTGTGAATAGGGTAGAGGCATCTCTTTGGTGGAATTGTATCCTGCGAAAGGATTGGTCATAAAAAAAAAAAAAAAAAAAAAGACCTGGTCATAACCAGACCTGAAACGATCACTACGCTGGCACATGCAACAGCAAGCAGGACTTAGAGTCCTCCATTGGAATTTATCTCTTGAAAGACAGGACTCTTGAATAATTCACCAGGAGATGAGATTCCTAATGTGCCGCTTATATGTAGCTCTTACCATTTTGACTAGGCATCAACCCATTGAATCAAAATTGCCAGGAATTTCAAAAGAATTTTAATATAATATGTGACCCCCCCCCCCCAATCTGGTCATGGAGCAGCAGCTACACTTTGGGAATCACTGCTCCTAACCATTTTTTTAAAAAATAGCATATCAGCCATCTTATCATATATAGCAGTGCTTTGTGCCAGCCAATTGGTTATTTTTCAACAAGAACTTTATAATGCAATACAAATGTTAATTTCAGTAGTCACTCCGACTACATCCCTAGAAAAATGTTCTTTTTTCAAGTTTTTTGATCATTTTCTAGATTTCTGGAAGTTTCTCAAATATATTACATCCCCATAGTTCCTGCATCCCTTCCACACAAAAGTATTTCATAGTTTTCCAATGAGAGAGAAAAAAAGTTGAAAATTTTACAAATATTTTTACATGCTCTGTTCAAATCAGGGTTGCCAGAATTGGCAACAAGGGGAAATAATCCAAACTCAATCTCAGAAACTTACCTGACAGACATCAGAATAGAGCCAAATTAGGATATTGAGCTTGTCTGGAGGCAGAAATTCAATGCCAACCTTCAATATCGATTCAAGTCTTGAGGCTGGTATTGAACCTTTGTCTCAGGCTTGCTCAATTTCCAAATTAGACACTATTCCAGTGTCTGTGCTGGGTAAGTCCCAGAGGTAAAGTTTGGATTATTTCCCTCCGTAGAGTAATCTGGCAACCCCATGGTGAATTAATAAGTAAAAAATTACTGAAGGATTTCCTGCTTGTAAAGAACGAAATGGTGCCAAAGGCAGCAGACAATGTCTTGAAGTAATTCCTGGCAGTTTCTTTGGCATTGGAAAGAATACATGGAATAACTGGGAGCCAAGCTTCTCTCTTCAGACCTGCTGCTATCAAAGTAGCAGAAATAATTAAGAGAAGAAAAAAAGTTCAATATTTATACAAATGCACCAAAGTTTGGATTCAATTCAGATGACTTATTCCTGCTTTTGAAATGTCTGAAAAGAATGCACTCAAGGAGACTAATGCTTCTTCAACTGCAAAAAATCTGGTCATCTTGACTGTGCAAACCAAGATATTGCTGCTGGAGGTCTGTGCAGCCCCTCCAGTACTGAAAGCTTTTCTGGGCAGGCTTCCTCTTTTTTCCTCTACTCTACTATTAATACTAATGTTCAGATGTACAGGTCTGGTGAGTCATTCAATAGAAACCTCCACGTGACCAATGTCATTTAGCAGCATGCTGTGTGAGGAGCGATCAAAAAAAGAAATTGTTTCCTTCTTGAGATGATATGGAACAGATGCTCGAATCTTTAACCCTCTAGAACCATTGGTATGATACATACATACTGCCAGCCAGGTAAACCTACTTAGAAACAGAGGAAACTTATGTTGACAGTTTCTAATAATGCATGCTGTCATCTCAACTGTGTAAGACACGATAGTCTTGCTGGTGGTCTGTGCAGGCCCTCCAGCACTAGAATATCCATTTCTGAGCAGACTTCCTCCTTTTCATCTACTCTACTTGACTTTATATACATAAATAAAATATGTATATATATATATATATATATATATATATATATATATATATATATAAAAATGCAGAACAACGCATTTCTTTGCACCTTCAACCAAGCAAAAGTTTATTACAAATTAGGTAATTCACTTCAGTTCTTGAAATTTTTTAATCAGCAGGCCTGGTTAGTCATTGAATATAAACCATCATGCAACCAATTTAATTAAGCAGCATGCAATGTTGGGGATGATCAATTACAAAAAGTGTGACTTTTCAAAGAACAAATGAGAATGCAACTGGACACAAACTAAGGGACAAATTTAGCATAAGCTTACATTGCAAACTGAATCCCAACTAAAAACCTATGGGAGGAGAAGTCAATAAGAAAAAAATTTTCTAGTAAGGAATAAATGTTGAAATTTTCAGCCCTCTAACTTCATTGGTGCGGGCTGTATACATGATACATACATAGCCAGCCAGAATAACTTAAAAACTGAAGAAACTTTTGGTGACAGCCTTGGTTGATGGTTTCTAGTATATTGGCATATACTGTTGTTCAAGCTAGGACCCAGAGGTATGATATACGCCATTGTTTACAAAACTGTGTTCCACTACCTAGCGGCTTAAATGTGGAACACAGGAGGCTGGGGTTGACAATCCTGGATAAACTGCAGAAGAGAAATGAGACAGGGTGGGCATCAAAAGACAAACAATCTGGCACTCCCTTACAACTTGACACAAAACATCATTGTTGTGGGCTTTCCCATGCAATCAGGCTGACTGTGAGAGCCAAGATAGTGCTTCTGGGGGTCTGAGCAGCACCTCCCACACTGAAATCTTGCCTTCTGTACAGGTTATCTCTTTTTCCACTTATCCGAAGACAAATACAAACCAATTTTTCTGACAATCAATTACTAAATTCTTTAGAGCATTTCTCTAAAAGTCCACTTAGTCTGATGGCATGAGGAAAACCTGACAGTGCGAGCCAAGACAGTGGTGGTGCTGGTGGTCTGTGCAGCACCTCCAGCACCTAAATCTCTTTTCTTGTATAAGTTTCCTTTTTTTTTCCAAAGAGAAGTAGGGGACCTCGTTGTTGATATTGATGGATTGCCTTGAGCAATGTTTAACCATAACATTGGTTAGTTAAATCAACATTTATAATCTTTTAAAGGAGGTAATCAATTTGAAAAACAATCAATCAAGCTTCAGTTTATGTACATCAGAAATATTTTGATGTGAATTCAAACAGGTCTGGTTAGTCACTCATGAGACCAATCTCTTTTGGCAGCATGCAGTACTGGGGGTGACCAATTAAAAAATTTGAAAAAAAAAAAAGGGGGTGATCAATGAATAAGTTACTTTCTAAAAAGTTAATTCAAGAAAAAATTAAAAAATTAGTACATGTTGCCAGATGCAAACTAAGGGACAAATTTATATTGCAAACTTCTTTAAAGGAGGCAAAAGGGAGGAAAAAAAAAAAAAGAAAAAAAAAGGACAGAAAAGGGAAACATTTTACTCAAGCCATGAGAAAATGTTGAAATTTTCAGCCATCCAGCTCCATTGGTATGGCCTCTGAGTAATTAACACTTTAGTAAAACAGCAAAGGCAAAGAAAAATCATATTTACACACATTTACTTAGAAAAAAAATAGTGAATCTATTCATGAATTTGGTTATATTTGATGGGAACCATAAGCAAATAGCATTACACTTTTATTCATTTTTGATTGGTATTTCTTTCATCTTGATTGCAGTTGCTTTTCATAGCAACTACTCAGATCTTCAGTCTATGGCTATCAGCAATCAGCACAGATCAGAAATAGAGTGAGCCTCTATATTCAACAGCTGTTCTCTCGTTTGAGCAACGAAAGCTTTAAGGTTAGCAGAAGATCAAATGAACCTTTAAAACTTACCCTTCATCTTTCTCTGATCATTTGCCACCATCATAGATGTAATTGATTTTACACACTCTACAAGTATTAGAAATAGTAATATCTTGAAATAAAGCATTGTCAACCATTATAAATTTTCGACAAGGCTTTCTTTCATCTTAATTTTAGTTGTTTTTTTATCACCACCATTCAGATCATCAGTCAGCAGCCATGATGGTTGTCTGTTTGACTGGGATCTCACTTATAGATTAATTCAGTTAGGTCCTAACCAGATAAAGAGAGAACATATATCCTGTTTTATTTGCGTAATAAACAGAAAATGTGCTGAAATTAGAACCATTGCTTTCAACAACCAATGAACCAAGCAACCTATTCATAGCTAAAAGAGCAAAGCTTCAACGTTAGCCATTGTTCAATGTCACAATGAAATAAGAAACCAATGTCCAATTCTCTAAGATTTATGATCTTGTAATGTCACCAATTACACCAGTATTGACCAATGGAACCATGTCCAACTCTAAACAAAGCAAATAATAATTAATGTATATTCATAAAAAACAGAGTATTGCCAGCTAAAAAAACGTCTCATATATTCAAGCATTGATCTGAAACCATCAATCCCGAGATCTCATTCCATACAGACAAACGCAATTAATCTCTTTGCGTTAACAATTAGTGAGGAAGACAGAGAGAGAGAGAGGAAAGCAAGAAAGACCATAAATTATGGTGTTATTAGAATCTAATCAAACATATAGATAAGGAGCAGACGATTACTGTCCCATAAGAAGGAGATAAAGATAAATTGATTTTGCCCTATGTATAAGAAGTGCATAATTACAGAATAAAGTTATGGGTTGGTATCAATTCTTCATAGTATTCGCCTTAAAGGGAGAAGTATGATCCGAAAATCTATTGAAGTTTCATTGTATATGCTCCCCCTAGAATAGATATAACGTACCAAGCTCAAGTATAATATCATTACAGGCCAGTGTTATTATAGCACCCTTGGGGAGTGATGTCGTTAAATAGTGTTGTTATAATGAGAGTCCACTGTGATTCAGTTATCGTTTTACATTCGCAGTTTTAATGATTTGTGATTCAGTCTTGAATAATTTAATGGGAATATTTTGAAGAGTATTGTGGCATACCATGAACAAAACTGCATTGTAGAAAATACGCTGTACAGTATAAGCAAAACTTGAAAAGTTTAGAAAATCACAAAAGCGTATATATATATATTCATATCATAGCACCTACCTTGGACTTCTGACAAAAAACGACACATTGACAAAACATCTGGAAAATGTAATCTATTGATTGTATCATGATAATCTATGAATTATTAATAAGATTGTAAAAAATTACGAACTAAAATATTCATGTTGACAATATAAATTCGCAAACCAGTTAGTTGATGCATATTTTAGAGATTACAATATATTTTTCCAATTCACTGTACTGTAGTTTAATGAAACTTATGGTTTTCGCTAATTGACTGTATATTTTGTTACTTTATGACTTACTGCATTCATTTATTTGTATAGTAGCGGGAATAACCAAGATGATTGTGCACAAATCATGAAATTACATAACACATACCATAACATCAATTTTCAGATGTGAAGGCAAGTCAGATTTGACCTCAGAGGACTATGAAAGGTCGAATTTAAAATGGCTGCCAGTCGACCAAATCTAATGTTTAAATGCAATCAATTTAAGAATCAAGCCACATAGAAAAATATTTTAGGTGACATTTCCAGCTGAGTAAGAATTGCCCATTCATCTAATGATACTTTTGAGATCAATAGAAGCCAAGAAAATGCATTTAGGTCAAGGTTAGAGACTAAAAACATATATATTTACAGCTGGGCAGCATATTGATCAAGTTACAAACAATATTTTGCTGAAATTTCAAAGTACCTGTACAGCAGATTTGAAAAAAAGCATGTTGCCAATTTTCTCAACCAGACAAGAATTTATTAAATCATTTGAATAATTTCTCAAACTTATGACATAGTTGGGTGAATTCATGGAAAAAAAAAAAAAAAAAAAATCCTATCCCATGAATGAGAGTTTCTCGTTTTTTCTGTGGTATCTGGTGCACTTAATCACATACTGAAAGTTTATCACAGCCTGACACTGGAAAGGTATATTTTTTGAGGTGGCATCCAAGATAGCCATCACATCTTTAAAATGCCAGATACTTATTCAATATTCACCCAAGACAAGTTTTTCCACTTCCTTGTAGTATGAAGTGTGCTCGATAGCATATTAGAGTTCTACTACAGTTTGACCACAGGTATAATTTTCAAAATCACCTTCAAATATTTTAAATGGCAATCACTCGATCATTATTAACCCTAGGCAAGTTTTCTCAACAGCTTCTTGTGTTAAGTGTGCTTGATAACTTATCAAAATTCTACAATAGCATGACCACTGAAAAGGTATAATTTTCAAGATGGTGTCCAAGTTGACATACATTTTTTGGCCTTATGACCCCCCCCCCCCCGAAAAATCACAATAAAAGTCATGTCAACAGTCTTGTACTTGTAGGATCAGGTGTACTACATGATACACTAAAAGTCCACTATAGTCATGACCACAAAAAAATGTTGCATATGCCTGGTATAAGTAAACTAACAAATTGAACCAGCAAGTTTACATTATCTTTAAAAAATTTTTTAAAAATCAAGTTTTGAAAACCTATTCAAAGATAATGAACATTTGAATGATAATTTCAAAATCTTGATTTCAATAAAATGATGATGGTTATTCACTGCCATAAGAAAGCCAGAGAAAAAAACTCATATTTCCTCATTCAGACACTCCGTGCCTTTTCAGTGTTTTTGCAAGAACAAACTGCTTTTCATTTTCCATTTTTTTTTGGATCTGCATGGTATATAAATCCAACATTGTCTCTATCTTTGGCCATGAATTTTTAGAGAATTCTCCTTCTTCCCTTTGCAAACAGCAATTGTTTCTGAACCGAAAAATTGGGTAATTTTGTTACATGGACTATATATTTTAGATATTGCACTTTGCAAAAATCAGATATTAGCATTGGTTTAATAATAAATGAATCAATGCATTCTTATTAAAATAAGATATAAATCCCAAATACAATCATAGCAACTCTTTTATCAGGCTACATAAAGACTTTGAACCCTTCCAAATCCAAAAAGTAATAAGACAAGGTGATACCAGCTCACCCAAACTCTTCAGTCTGCCTTAACCAATCTTCCGTAACCTGGACTGCAAAAATAGAGAAATCAAAATATACAGCAAATATCTGAACAACCTCAGAATAGCAGATGACATCATCCTTTTTGCAGAGAACTTACATGACCTTCAACTAATGCTAGATGTAGTAAACAAAGAAAGCAAAAGAGTTAGTCTACATGAACTTCAGTAAAACAAGTCATGAGCAACAATCACATCAAGAATAAGGACAAAACTGTCAAAAAGATGCAAAACCAGGGGAAGTGGACCACTACATCTACTTAGGACAATGAATCTCTATGAAATCCACAAAAGAAGAAGAAATCAAGCAGAGAATCACCCTAGGATGGCAAACTTTTGGCAAAGCAAGCTCAACTTTCAAAAACAAGATGATCCCAATAATCCTAAAAAGAAGCATGTACAACCAATGCATCCTCCCGATAGTCACTTATGGAGCTGAAACATGGGACCAAACCCACAAACTGAGAAGCATGCAACATGTGCATGAGAGAATCATGCTCAACCTTACATGGAGAGATCACAAGAGAGCACAATATATCAGAAATAAAATGGGAGTCAGAGACATCATAGAATCCATTAGAAAACTCAAATGGCAATGGGCTGATCATGTTGCGAGAATAAAAGACAACCAATAGACATCACGACTCATCACATGGATCCCCAGAGACAACATGCACAACTGAGGCTGAAAAAAAAAACAAGACGGAGAGATGAACTAGACAAATTCAGGAAATACTGGCTCTGCAATGCCAATGATAGAGAAATGTGGCAAATCCTGGGGAAGGTCTATGTCCAACGACAGACGTTAAAAGACTGATGATGATGATGATGATGAAGACTATGTTAGTAGGCTTATATATTCAAATTCTTCACAGCCTCACTTGAGATCCAGTGGCAAAAATTGTGCCGTTTCTAATATTCCACTTCCTCTACATATTCCATGGAATGAGCAATATGAAATCATAAACCAAGTATTTGCAAGATAATTTCATTTTTACCAGCATATTTCTCCATTTAGACACTTTGTGCCTTTACAGGGTTTTTGTATAGATTGATAATGTTGGTATATCAAAAACATGAACACCTTTTTATTTCTCATTTTCTCATGTTAGATAAACCTAGCATTGTCTCAATCTTCAGCCATGGATTTCCGGAGAATTCTTTTCTTCTAATGGCAAATAGTAATTCTTTTTGAATAGAAAAATTGAATTGTCAAGCCACAAGTTTTAAATATTGTACTTCACAAAAAAGAAATTGGCATTGTTTTTGTTATGGTTTGTTGGTCTTCATTTGAATAAATAAAGGACCAATCTGATTCACCAGTTACCTCAATAGCAGCTACTACTCCATTATATTTAGGAGCATTTTTTTTTTTTTATAGCTATTTGAAACCATTTTTTTGACAAGATGCAACAGTCTCTAGTTCAAAAGTTTCATGGTCTTTCATATTCCATGTGTCACTAAATAGTAGAGATTGAGCCTATGCCTCTAAAAATTTCATTCTTATTGACACAACACTATTACAACTGGACATGTATATTATATGTAATATGACCTTTACTAAACTAAAACAGCTATTTAGGTTTTTCCTTACCCAGATGTAGTTTGAAGTCATTCTTCTCAGTTATCGTCAATTCACCCACATTCTTCCATCTGTTTGTACGATCATACGGTACAGACTAACAAACACTTCATATTCGTTAGTTGTAAAGATTTACGTCCAAAAGCAAATCATTTATGAATTAAGGCAAGGTTTATTTGCAAATCTAATACCTTTACATTCACAAAATTATCAACACAGACAATCCAATAGTTGATAGAGATATAGTTTCTCCAACACCAAAGACCACACACTCCAAAAAATAAACAAATAACCCCTCCCTTGCACAATATTGTTATGCAGCTTCTCTTTTTATCTCAGATCAATTGCAGAATAGAATTCATTCTCCCAAGAGCCAATGGATTTAGATGTCAACAGGATATTCAGACAGAGACTGCAGCATTCTCCCAACAAGCAGCAAAATGCAGTTAATGTTTTGAATGTTGACTCAATAGATAACGCATTTTATCACAAAAAAAATAAAATAAAAAATATTTGTGTTAATTAAGAACTTTCAATTTTTATGACGTTCTTGTTATTTCAGGAAATGACAAGAGCTTCGTCAAATAATTTATTTCCCTTCACAATTCCTTGGCATGTTCCATGAATATATTTCTCCTGCTTTTGATGAGGTGCAAATGGCATAGTGGTTAACTGTGCAGACATTGGGACCAGCAAGGTCCGTTCAAACCCTGGCTGTTAACATTCACTTTGTACTAATAACCTAGGGAGAGCCATGAATCCATCTTCAGCTACGGGTAAAATAGTAGGGCAGACTGGGCTCTCCTTCCAACAGCTCCTGCAACCAAGTTGATGCCAAACATATGATGCTCCATATTCCTTTAGACTACATCGGCTAGTCCGTGAGGGGGGGGGGTTCTATTGATAAGAAATTGTAGGATCTCCATAAGCTTCACTCAGGTTGGTGTCCCAGGGAGGTCACTGTTGTTGTTGAACTGTCTTATTGAAACAGTAGACCTTCCTCCTGCTTATAAATTCAGTTGCTTATCACAAAAATATTGAAACAAGCCTGGCTGCTTCAGAGTCAAACTCCCCTCTTGCTTCTATAAGAGCATCGCCTTCCAATAAGATGATCATGATTTCAAATCATGGTAGGAAAATATCAATTTCATAAGTCAGTTTGATTTAACATGACATGATAGAAAAAACAGTGAGGAGTTTACTCCTAAAAATTTTGTGAGGATTGTTCTTATTGTGCTTGTTATGGGGGGGGGGGCAAAGTCAACTTGCACAACAGGGTGAAAATAGAAAAAAAAAAAAAACATGGAAGAAATGAAAATAAAGAGAAACTCACATCAAAATCTTTGAGCACTCTACTGGCTGTTGGTTGAGCTGTAGCTAGACCAATACCTGAGTCTCCGTTCACCGTTGGGGAGAGACTGTCACTACAAGTGACTCCATTCGTGACAATTTGCTGGATCATGTCCAATGCGCGCCTCATTTGTGCAAAGACACCCGCGCGGTTCTGTTTTGACGCTTGACAATCAGGGTGGCGTAAACATGTCTGAGAGACAAGACAAATACAAAAATGAAACAAACAAACAATGATAGCCAGATTCAGAGAAATTCAGCAGTGGATTTTTGCAAAAAACACAGAGAAATTTATATCTACAAATAGAATACACCAACTCCTGGTAATGGGTTGGCCATAGAGACATATTTCAAGAATACCCCTTTGCACCTGCCCCTCCTTGCAGAAATATATCTTTTTATCTTCTTCAGAAAAATGACAGCAGACACCCATGCCCCTTCCCCTCAGGTTTTGGCTTTGAGACTAACCCTGTACCAGTCTATAATCTTGAGGAGAGTCATTAATATTCAATGACTTTTTCCGGACAATTCTCCTTTTGGTAGTGTCAAGTAACAGAAGCAAACAATTGTTTTTTTTTCAAGAAACCATTCTGTGAACAACCAAACTAACAACAAGAATGAATTCTTCAAAACTTTGAAACCCCTGCATCCATTTTTGCTTGTTTTCCTTCCCCACAATGTTTCTGCCAGATGAAACCAACTCAAACTTTCTCTTGTTTCCTTTTGTTTTTCTCTCCCCTCTTAGGAAGGGAGTGTTTTTTTCCACCCTTCCCTCTATTGTCTTTTAATCATTTAGTACCATATGACCCTGAATCTCTCAGTCCCAAACAGGGTCATGGCTTGTTACCCCATCCCCACCCCCAAGCATCTCTAATTACTGAGTTCCTTACATTCATATTTGTTCGCACTCACTCCATTTTTTCTAAAACATTCTCTCCTGGTTTGATATACCATATGTCATCCAAAAAGAGACCAAGTCCTCCTTTTCCCAATTGAAACATAATATCCTCCTTTCACCTTAAAATATTCTTTTTTCTTTTTTTGGGGGGGGGAGGGTATACTGCTTTACACACACAAATTTTTCTAATGCAAATGCCAAGAGGCTGGTCTCGCTATTAAATGCCTTCAGAGCCAAGAAGTGGAATGGATGATGTTTAATCAGTGAAGGTTCTAATATTCAAATACAATTATTAAGGTGATGACTGGCATGGATTTTTTACAATTATCAACCAAGAAATAAAAAGCTTTTATAAAAAATGACAAACTCCACTAAGTGTTAGTATGCTAAAAGTTTTTAATGTTCTCTTTTAAGACTTGAATTCTATTTTGAAATGTCAATTTCAATTGATTTCAGAATAGACTGTCCGCTTTTAGATTTGATTAAGTCAAACATTTCATTAAAAAAAAAAGAAAAAAAAAAAGAAAAAAAAACTTTTGTTAGTAATTTTTTTTTCAATGTCTTCAATCCATAATACCTTATCTCAGCGGTCACCAACCTGGGTTTGTGGAAAAAAAAGGTTTCCAAGGTACACTGCCTTTGCTCTTGCCACCATTAGACAATTTTTCAGAACCATTGCAAAAGCAAAAGTCATTAGACATCCAGACTCTTATTTGATAGATATAAGGTCAGATTCTTTATGAGATTCTAAAGGATTCTATTGTAATTTTTCATTTTATGGAATAAAGGAAAATGAAGAGATGTGTACGTATACATATTCTTTTTATTATCAAGTTCATGGATTCTTCATAAGTCTCTCAAAAATGGTTTGGGTTTGTACTGTGAGAAAAGTTGCAAACCACTGCCTCATCTTCGTAAATTCATAAGTTTTGAGAAAAAATTGATTTTTCAAGCTTTTAGGGAACGGGATCTATTTACATTGTAATTATAATGCTACATTCAACACATACTTTCTGCAATTTTCACAGATCCTGAGATATGCAGTTTGTAAACTTTCATCACTTTGAGGATTTACTCCATAAAAATAATGAACAGCGTACATTGTGGCCTTATTTCCACATCATACTTACCTTTGAGGATGTCAGCAGCATCATGGTGGCTTTTTCCAGTACAGCCCTGGCCGCGCCCATTTGGGCACGTTGTTTGTCACTTTTAAGGTCCTGCAAAATAGATAAAATAAATAGAAAATAAATCTACTTATATAATGATTACTTAAGTAATGCCCATAACCCATATAGAAAAGAAAATTATGAAATTACATCTATTGACACAAGATCTAACCATCTGGACAAAACCATTAAAAAGATCCCAAAATCAATAGAAACTAGCCTAACATACAACTCCTCAATCAATAAAAATATTTAATAATGTTAGAAATAAATACACTAAAGCCTTAAAGGATAGCGGTCTCACTGAAACTAGCTTTAAATATGACGAAAAAATAAAATCCAATAAAGTAAAACATAGCAATACCAAAAATGTACTGGTAAGAATATCATCTGGTATACACCGCCATTCAACCTACAAGTAAAAACCAACTTTTGAAAGATATTCCACTAATTAATTAAACACTATCCCACTAAGCAACTGATTGTGTAAAATATTCAACAAACTGAAAATTAACTATAGTTGTGTGGAAGATTTTAATAAGTTTATAACAAAACATGACCAAGTAATCAAAAATAATTCTAGAGGGAAGAGCATAAATAAACCTGATTGCAATCATACAAACAGAAACATATGTCTCAAATTGAACATTGTATATCAAGCTGAAATATCACACCAGAGAAACCTTTAGAAGTGAAATACTATATAAGAATATCTAAAACACCCTATGAATTAAGACTAACCAACCATATATCATCATTTACAAATGAAAAATATCAGAACAGCATATCACAGTCAATATATTATTGGAGACTAACCGATAGCAACCTCACACTAACAGTAAAATTAAAAATATTGAAACAAACACAAATATGCCAGAACATTGAAACCCCATGTTACCTATGCCTGGATGAAAAATTAGAAATCTTCACCTTGGCTAATAGAGCAAAAAACAAAAAGCAGAATTATTAAAAAGAAAAAAAAAAAGAAGTTGCATTAAAGTGCCAGCACTGCTCTAATTTCCATTTAAAAACATCATTCAACACTCCTCAAAAACAAACCCTTAAACTAATCTCCTATCCTGATCTCTTCAGTTCTATGTTTATTATTAACTGGTGGTTCAGTATCAGCATTATGACTTACAATACTCCATCTAATGAAAAAAATAGGTCATTGGCCTCCCTTTGTTTCAGAAGACAATGGAGTGTGTGCCAAGGATTGGTCTATGATTGAGCTGTAGTACTGTAGTGACTGGGCAGCCAAATCTTTGAGTGACAAACTCTATTGCAGATTTTACAAGTATAATCTAGGTAGGACAATAATAGCAAGAACAAATGCAATATCAACAATATTGGTTCACTATATATCATTTTGATTGTGTATTTATGTCTTCATACCTCTCCGATATATATGTGTGTGAGGGAGAGAGAATGATAGCGTGATATTTGTAATCTGATTCAATCCACTAAACTCAAGTTTCCAAGTCAACCATATATTTCACCATGCTTGATTACAGAGTATATTATCCATAATCCATGACATTAGCAAAACAGGCTGGTTGAGTCAATCTCCAGGATGCGGGGGAGGTTTATAAAGTACATTTTCACCATTTGCCAACATTAAATCAATAACTATACGTGGGTGTTTATCATAAACAAGCTTTGAGGAACATTAGAACAATAGTTCCCCTCTAAGAGGTGAATGTGTGCATACACATGTTTTGCCACCAGCACACAAGAGAAATTAATGTGCACACAAAAAGGTTAATAACTAACATAAATGAGTTCAATGGATTTTAACTCAAGTGTTCCAAGCAACTTTATCAATAATAATCTGAATTGATGGGTGTTATTGCTATTACTTCATTTTGAATTAGCATCACTAATTAGTAAGAATTTAATGGAGAAACAAACCCAAAATAACAATAACTAATTCAATCATTCTTGTACTGCATTAAAACCCGCCAATACAGTTTTATTAGTCACAAGTGATAGGCTGTGCCATTATAATCTTGAAAAAAATAGAGAATAAAAAGTTTTACATCTGCCCAAGCATTCAGGGTATACATTCACTCCAGGGCAAAAAAAAAAAGAAAGAAATAAGCCCAGCACTTTCCATGAAATAGAAGATGTTAACGCCATATAGAACATATGGGTGCACCTTAAGGCCAAAACAGATAGGGAGAAATTTTGGGAGCACTGACCAGATGTGGGAAGCAGTCAGAGATAAATAGAACATCGAGTTTTCTAAAGAAAAACAAGGGAAAAATTAACACTGCATATGCAGTTTATTTAGATTGTTGAATATTTAATTTGTAATTATTTGAATAAAAGACTAATTGCAAGAAGTTTGATAGAAAAAAAGCTTATTTTTTCTGTCTGTGAGAACTTCTGTCATGGGAAAAAATTGCACTACATAAGATTTTTGCAGATACCAACTTCTTTCAATGAGAGAGAATATTGATTCATACAATCTAATTCCAATGATGAGGCCAAAGATTGTACATCTAGTGGGAAAAAGCCATTTTGAAGAAAGAAGTTTATTTTGTTATAAACTTCATTTGCTAAAATATAAACGCACCAATAACAAAGGAGATATTCAAAGAAGCAAAATTATGAAAAATGGAAAAATTTCATTTCAAAATTTCAAGTACCATTGGAACTATTTACAATATGGCTACTTATGCTTTCTATAAATATATTTTTTGCTACTCAGAGAATGAAAAAATATTTTGCTTATTCAAATTGGCATTCACTTCAAGTAACACGTCTGGTTAGTTACTCAATAGAAGCTGTCATATAACCAAGGTCTTCTGGCAGAACGTCATGTTGGGGGTGACCAATTAAAAATTTGAAAAATGATAGTTACATCTTGCCTTTTGTTGGGCAGTGATTGAAAAAACAAACATGAATGCTGTCGACACAAACTAAGTGATCAATTTCCTCTACTAAAAACCTATTCAGAGTGAGGGCTTAAAAAAGCAAAAAGGGTTTTTTTATCAACATATAGAGTAAATGTTGAAAATTTCAGCCCTACCACTCCATTGATATGGCCTGTTCACATGATACATAGCCAGCCAGCCAGACCAAATTGAAAACTCAAGAAACCTATTTTGAGAGTTTTGAACTCTTTCTATTTAGCCTTTCTTTTTTGGTCTAAGCCTAAAGCCTAAAAATTCAAAAAGATAAAAAGTGACAGATTTGGGTCAATTGCCAGATTTTAAGCCACAAGTGTTCCATATTCTTTGGTTTCAATTGTTTAAGGAAAAAAAAAAAAAAAAAAAGGAATTTTAAATAAGAAAGAAGAAATAATTCAGAGGGATTGAAGAGAAGTTCAACACAAATGAAAATGATATAATTTGTACTTCAATAAGTAACACTGACATTAAAAAGGTATTCAAATTTGATGTGATATACAAAATTCACATTAAAATCATCTTATCCTACGTAGAAGTGCTAAGGAGCAACACTTTGATCTGAGACAAAGTGCACAGATACTCTGATCTTAGGTAGTTGTGCCTCAAATGTAAATAATCCTATCATTTTGATAGGTATTATGCTAGTACATATATATATATATATATATAAATATAAAAATATTCTAACTACGTTGTCTAAGTCAAGTGATACATTAACTGGTGTGAGATTATCTCAAATAAATTTCTACATAATAGAACACGATTCATAATCATTCTGTCAGGCCATATATGTCCATTTCTTGATACACGCACATATGTACGCAAATATATGAATACTAATAATAAATTATGCTATATTGACACTCTTATTTGAAATTATCACCCGTTGTTACTCGATGACTGTACCATTTGGCCAAGATAACATAAACAGTATAATAAAATGGGGTCGTTTCAGGAATAAAACCCTCTTCTGATAGTGTAGCCACTTCAACAACATAGTGTTCCCACCATTGAGCTAAACAACCATTTGTAACGAAAATGCCCAAATAGCCATCTAACGTGACAATTATGTCAAGAAATAGATATACATCATCCAACAGAATGATTATAAATTGTGGTATATTGATACTGTTGGGGATATATATATATATATGTATATATACATACACAGACATACATACATACACACACAAGGCAGAAAAAGCACTATTCTAAATGTTAGTACCTTAGAGGTACAGTACAGTAAAAAATAAGATGGAAATATTGTTTATGATGTGAAAATATCTTGTAGCATACAATACTTTTGGTTATAACAATACTGCACTGTATTAACTATAATGGTTGTTGCTTATATGACAATAACTACTTTTTTTTTTTTGACATATTCTGCTCTGATTAGAACAGACACAGGCAACCTTATTTATGCACTCGGCTAGACTAAACTGGGCCTTAATTTATGTACTCAGTAACACTGGTATTAAATGGGGTTGGAGATTTAATGGGACATGAAATACAATACTTATATCAACGAGACATAATTTGTATCCAGAAATATGGTATCACAGAGATACTAAGTATTTATAGGTCGTTTAAATATCAGTAAGAAATTACTTACCACTACCAACAGAATATCACCAAAAGTTCCCAATGAATTTCAGAGATATTTTGTGAAAGGGTAGGCCATGGGCGAGGGAAGAATCGATTGTATTGGGGCTCAGATCCAGGAAATATTTCTGATTTTTCAAATGAACAGTCAATACAAAGGGCAGATTCAAACTTCAGGGGAAATAACTAAATACATTCAAAGTTCTCTTTCTTGTTTTTGTTTCTTTTATCTAAATGTATGGCATTGGCAGAGGTATTTGCTCTCTGAATGCTTTATCATTTGAAATTATTTCTGAACAAGGTTGAATTGAAATTCATTGAGAACTTCTGAGATATTTTGTGGATGGAAATGAAACTTTGGCAATATGTGGTGTGCTCGTATAACTAGAACATAGTAGTTGTGTATCGATAGGTCCTAAAATTTAACCAGTTCTACCATACCCTATTGTTCATGCATCCACAAAATTTCATAGAGAACTTTCAGAGAAAACATGTGGACAGACATGAGCACAAATGTATATGTATGGGAAAGAAATGGAAAAAATATCACTCAATCGGAAAACTATTCCTGGATCCGTTCCAAAATTCAACCACCTCCCTTACTCCTTAGCCCATCCTTCCACAAATTTTCAAGGTAATCAGTCCATTTATGAATATCATGTAAAAAGAGACAGAAAGATGGGACCAAATTCATATTTATCCAACTTCATTGTCTAAACTATGTTCAGCAACAACTTTCAACATTTCAGATTATGCGTATTTCTTTATAGTCCTTTTCTAATTCTTGCATTTTTTGTTTTCTAAGTATTTTTTCTTTCAATTTTATAACTAGACTTGATATCAAAGATAGTCACAGAATTTACTGAGTGAGTAAATAGTGTTTGATTAGGAAATGAAGAATAAGCCTTTGGCTGCCAATCAAATTGAAGAATAGGTCATAAGGTTTTATTCAAACTGTCTCCCAATTGAGTCTTGGTAGTTAAACTGGTAGAGCAGGACAGCGTAAACTGTGCTTACCATTGGGGATGGGGTTTGAATCCCACCTAAGGATTATTCTTTACTTTCCAATTGAATGCTATTTATTCACTGCCCGAGAAGAATTACCCTGAGCAAAAGTTGCAATGATGAGTAACATAATAAATTAAAGGAGAAAATAGTCATAAAATTTTGCAAGATATAGATTTATAATACATCAAATAAAAATTTTAAAAAAGCCAAAAATATACCAAAATAAATGCAGTCCCATTTTTTTCAAATATTTTTCATGATAAATTTAGTAACATTGAATTTCCCCTCAAAATAACAAAAAACTCATGGATAGTTCTGAAATAGCTGTATAATATACAGCTTGTTTAATGAGCCAGGTGTACGAGAATAAATACATACACAATCTATCATATATATATATATACACACACAAGATTAATAGAGAGAGGGAGAGATACCTAGTTATATTTTACCAGCTCTACGAAATAGCTACCAGAAGAAATATACAGCATTAATCCATTCCAACTTATTAAGGCTCTATATTTTAAAATGATTGCTCACACAATCAATATTTATGCTATGTTATGATATAATGACCCTGTTTCATTTGGCACTGCATTTAGAGTATAATTCAAGTATAAGTTTAGTACGAGTGTATGATGAACCATCTTCATAGATTATATCACACGCGTGTTTCCATCTAATTTGACCAGAGAAATAAAAGTATTGTTGCTGGTATTCAAGGTATTGTCATTTTCATCATTAATAAAAAGAATATTTCAAAATGAATTCAACAACAAAAAATGTTTTAGTCGCAAGTGAGAAACATTTTGAAACAGCCTGAACATAAAAGGCGCTGGTGATAGGTCTTGTTACTTTCCTCTCACTCTTTCAGTCTCTCCAATTTCATTTCTTCAAGTTTGCCTTCCTTTCTTTACCTTCCTCACTCTCTACATTTCATTTCTACTTTCCTATTCAAGAGATACGTGCTTAACAACACAGATAATGGACTCGTTGAGCAAAGTTCAAACTCCAGCTGAGGGGGAATCTTTTCACTTCACACTAATCCCCCCCTCACCCCCAGCAAAGGACTGAATCCATCTCTCTCCCTAGCTATAGGTAAAATAATGAAGGGTGAAGTGAGTGACGCCACTTCGGGTGCCAGTTGCCTCTAAGTCTATTTCATATATTGCAAGCCAAGACAGAAAAACTTGCAATATGTTGAGCCATTGTAGGGACAGCTAAAGCTACAGTCAGCACATGGGAACGAATTGATTTTTTCCCTTCTTCCACTTCTTTCCTTTTACTTATGTGTCTTCCCTCTCTCTTATCAACCTCTTCCTTCATGACCATTTTCATACATAGTTTCTGGTTAGTCACTAAATAGAAATTCATGTGACCAACATCTTTTGGGAGCATGCCGTGTTGGAAGTGATCAATAAATGAAATTAGAAAAAAAAGGGATGATCAATGAAAGAAGTTACTCCACTTGCATTTTGTTGGGCAGTGATCACTGAAAAAGTTTGAATTTTCAAAATTAGAAAGAAAAAAAATTTATAGATGCCCCCTCCCACTCCGGGGGTGGGGGGCACGCAAACTATGATACCAATTCACCATAAACTATCTCCTTCCTTTCACTTTTATCTTTTCCTCTAACTTATCTGACTTTTTATATACTTTCTTATATTTTTCTACTCCGTTTTTCAATTTTTTTCTGGCTTTCATTTGAACAGTTTGTTCTTCCCTCACCCAACCTGACTCCTATTTAAGATCATGAAGAGATCACAAGACACCACAATATATTTAGAAAAAAAAAAATTTAAAAAAATAGGGTGTCCTAGAATCATAGAATCCATTAGAAAACTCAAATGGCAATGGGCTGGCCATGTTGCAAGAATAGCACACAACCAATGGACATCATAACTCACAACATGGATCCCCAGAGATCGCATGCAAAACTGAGGTCAGCAGAATATAAGATGGCGAGACGAACAAGACAAGTTCAGAAAATATTGGCTCTGCAATACCCACGATAGAGAGGTCTGGCAAGTCCAACGATGGACAGTAAAAGACTGATGATGGTGATGAAGGACACCTGCTGTTACTTAACGATTCTTCCTACCTATTACAACAATAATTCATCAAGTCTATGGCCATTATATCAACCGCACTGAATCCCAGTCAAATTTACAAATCACAATTGACGCTGATGATTCATTACAGTTAATTAATGTCACCTTTTAGACAGGGCTATAAGTTTGATTGATCAACGAATTAAACCTAATTGAGACTTATTTATATGCAAAGACATATATATATATATATATATATATATATATATATATATATATATATATATATATATTAGTACCTTGCATGAATGAATCACTGTTGCCAGAGCATCTAACAGAACTATTCATCGAAAAATTTAAAATTTCAATCATCTAAAACTGGAAAAAGAAAAAGAAAAAAAGAATCTCTTATCTAAAAATACCAGCTCAAGAAAATGACAATGAAAAAAAAAAAAAGCAATTTTTTGAAATGACAAAAAGACACTTTTAGTTGTTGCTTAGTGGCATACTCATGTGGATCTTAGTGTCAGATATTGCTGCGGTGGGACAGTGATTAAAAAGATATTCATGTGGATCTTTATGGTTGTAACCCTAAAAATGTGACCAGGATCAGCTGGAGAAAGACAGACACACACTGATCAAACCTGGTTGGTTCCTAAATAAGTGACCGTTTGGGAATAGTAGGTTCTGTGAACAGCTGGGGGGTCATGTAGAGAGCCTCTCAATAATCTTCCCAAAAAGTAGACTGATTTCTATACTAGAATCAATAACAAGCCCTTCCCTACCCCACTGACTGGCCAAGCTGCATGCAGCAATAAATGAATGAATGAATGAATTTAAGATTTGATTTTAACCAAAGTTTTACTTTGTAACAAAGGAAATAGAAGTCTCAGGGTAGGGTGAGGAATTTAGCCTTTAAATAAGATGGTGCAATCTCCAAAAATTGACCAATGCAAGAGACAGACCCGTGAATTAAGAACCATGCAACGTGCACATGAAAGAGTAATGCTGGGCCTCACATGGAGAGACCACAAGACAGCACAGTACATCCAAGAGAAGACAAGAGTCAGGGACATCATAGAATCCATTAAAAATCTCAAATCGCGGTGGGCTGGCCATGTTGCAAGAATGGCAGACACCCGATGGACATCACGACTCACGACATGGATCCCCCAAGATCACATGCGCAACCAAGGCCAGCAGAATATTAGATGGAGAGACGAGCTAGACAAGTTCAGGAAGTACTGGCTCCGCAACGCCCATGATAGAGAAGTGTGGCAAATCCTGGGGAAGGTTTATGTCCAACGACGGAGGCTAGAAGACTGATGATGATGATATCTCTAACGTAACTTCAACAGATCTTCCCCCTCAATGAGCAGACTAGTAAAACTAGGGAGTAATAATCATTTGATTCAACAGTTATGATTCATTACTGTCTGAAATTTTTAGATGTGGGAATATCATTATATAAAATTTTGTTTGGACTTTTTGTCCTTCTCTTGGTTCATTTCTTGAACACAACGTTTCAATCATTGTTCCCTACGGCCGTTTTTATGTGATGAATTGTATTTTTTACTTTTGAGATGAGGAAGGCCCATCTTGGTTATTGCTTTAATAGAAAAATTGAAAAAACTTTATGATTCAGGAGTTTGGATTAATGAAAATATTCTAAAATTGCCTCCATTGCACTACATTAGCCAAAAAAACCTTGGGTTTCAAGATTATTGTTTTGAAAAAAAACAAAAAAACAAAAAAAAAAAACCAGAAAAAGTCCTCCCCTTGGTATTAAATCCAGACAATAGATTTTTGACACCAATTACAACCATCTCCAAAAATAGACAGTAGGCTGTACAGCGTTGAGAATTGATGATGACAATTCATATATATTCATAACATTTTTTATTTTCCGATGGATTGTACTGCATTTCAGACGATATTTTTTATGTTATTTTCAATGTAATTATTTATTTCTGCCTCAGACTTTTTAACAGGGATTGACTTGAAAAATCAATTGAAAACAAAAAATTTATTACAGAAACAAATGCCATTTGATACTGTAGAAACTAAGTTGCAGGTTTTGAACAGAGTCCATTCTTTTTTTTTTTTGCTTTCATCTTCATTGCAGGACAAACCTAAGGTGTAAAACACACAGAGAGGTGCAAAATGTGCAGGGTGGTGCAAAACAAGGGAGGGTATGATGTGCCTTACCCTGCAACAATGGCCCACTACGTGTAGGGAGGAGATGGATTCATGCCTCTCCCAAGGGCACTAGTTCGGAGGGAACACAAACTATCTCAGCCAGACATAAAACTTGGCTCCATTCTCCAAGTCTCGGCCACTCGCACATCCAGTTATTAATGCAACATGAATAAATTAAACTTTCCATTGTTATAAATCAAACAATGACTGAACGTAATTTTATTTGACATTTCATCAATAATATCCTGTATCACAAAGCACCTGCAGTTATGCAATAGTCAACATGCTCATCTTGCAAAGGTGCTTTTTGTTCCTTGCTGACTGGCAAAACACAAACAAATTACATCCATCCCGCAGTATTTCAGTGACATCTTTCATATCATATTCATTGAATCAAAATAAATTAGCTTTCATAGTGCAATGATTAGAATCTGAGGCTTTTAAATCGTAATAGCTTGTCGCACCAGACAACCAGCCTCTCTAGTGTTGTTCAGTTGATGTTTAGCTGGTCATTATTAGATGAACTAATGACAAATTTCCTCTAATAGTCGTGATATAATGCTGTCATGCATAACCAATTAATGTTTTTTGATGTTCTATCATATACTGAAAAGATGTTTTTAAAAATATCAGTTCCAGAGGTAATCCCTCATTATATAGGTTTAAATAACATTGTATGCCATGTTCATATAAGCAAGGATTCACACACTCCTAAATACACACCATCAACTAAAAACCAATACATTTGCCACATACATTATACATCTTAGAATTATAGGCTTGGAGTGGCGAAAATTTCATGTTTCTATCTTCGAGTTTTCAACTTTTAAAAGTGTGATGAATGAGCCGTTTTAGTTTTTACTTCAATATAAATGTATATCTTTGAAAAATGTTACTGAATGGCGAAAATCTCATGCTTTTATCTTCAATAGTTTCTGAGGTATCAGGCAGTTCTATAACCATTATAATTGATGAGAGCAATTTCACTTATGGCTCAGTCACAACCAGGTGAGAGTGGGTAGTTAGGCAGAATGTTCAATGCTTTTTGCACCCTTTCAACACACTGACAGGCTTCATTGGTTTTAAAACTCACTTGACAATATTGTCTCTGGTCCTACAAACTCCTGCTTTCATTGTTGAGAGTACAGAACTCCCATCTGGCAAAGCAGAGCCAAATCTGCTGATTTTTTTCTATGGGATCTCATACTGCAATACTTCCTGCATCTCCAAGTATTCTGCATTTTCTAATTTCATTTGTACTTCCCAAATGCAAGTTGCCATTATAGTAGTTTTGAATTTCATTTTTATTCATAACATTTGGTGCCTATGAAAAAAGGTTTCTATCATTAAAGAAAACTAATTTAATAAACCTAGAAAAGTATTTTTCAAAGACAAATTTCAATTCATAATGTTGCACATTTATTTAAAGAGTAAAGATGATCAGAGTAAAATTCATTTTATATCATAGAATGTGATTTTTCTAAGAAAATTATACCATGTAATCAAATGTCTAATAAAATTCATGATTGAGGCGTGTTGCGTCAGATAGAAAAACCTCTCTAATGCTGTTTGCTTGATATTTAGTGGGCCAGTGTTAGCTTAGGTGAAGGTGGGCAGTTCCGCAAAACATGTTCTATGTTCTGTACCCTTTCACCATTCTCACAGGGTTCACTGTTCTTTGCACCCCACTTGATCATTGTCTTCTGTCCTTACAAACTCAAGCACTTGCACTATTGAGAATACCCTATTTGTCAAACTTTCCATGGGTCTTGCACTGCATTGGTTGGTGGGATTCTACTTGTTGCCATAATTCAATGGGGGTGGAATATCTCAGGTGATATTTTCATTTTCAGATGAACTATTATTAGTTTTCCAGACATATTCTTTTACTCTTTAACTCTTTATTACTTTGCATCACTTGTGCAACAAATATAATTTTTGACATTCAAACAAAGTCGGAAGAATTTAAACAAAACAGTTTTGAACAAGACTAATCTGCATTGCATACTAGAGGAGCTTGCTACGCAATGTGTTCATCACTCTGGTCATTGGAATTGCAATGGCCAGTGAGTGTTTTTTGATTTTTTTTTTAATATGCTAATCAAGTTTTATCAGGAGCCACTTTATTTCAAATTCCCATCATTATCTAAACAATTTTCAAAATATTTAAAAAAAATATACACCAGTTAAAAAAAGAAAGTGTGAAATGGCAGTTCATTTCTTATGAAGTGCCCCATGAAGGTGTCCTTGTACCCAAATCAAACAAATTTTTGTTCAAGTATCAACAATTTATGAATGAAAAAATACTCATATGAACATTAAGGATCTTTTTAAATAAAAACAAAGCATTCATCACAACACTTCTATAACTTCTAAGTTGATGAGTTAGGCTTTAGTTACTATGGAATCTATATTAAAATTAGTAATTGATAGTATTGCATTACGTAAATATTACTGACCCTTTCAGGCTATGGGTCTCTCCACTTTTCACAGTGAATTCAAAATTGCTCCCCAACATATTTAAATTGTCTCTTTGTTCTTATTACTGATCTCTTCCATTCAGACATTTTGGTCTGGTCAAGAGCATTCTTTCCACACAGCCTATCTATTTGGAGAACTGCCTGCATCCACAGTCTGGATCGAGCAATTAACATATGAATAGATTTAGAGGATTCCGGAGTTATTGCAGTCAGTACGGAGATGAAAGTGCTTCTAATCAACCCTGCATTGTACGTCAAATCATATGATGCCTAGCCATAAGTAGAATAAATCCTGGTGAGTAGTGAAAACAACCATTGGAGCAAGCTCCATTGATTCCAAAGGACAGCCTGTCTGTTCCGTTATATCAGGAGTAGGAACCAGGAATTGGAATAAGTCGATACCAATGTGATTCTCCATCCGGAAAAGTCTGGTGAATGGAGAGTATTTTAGACAGTTTGATTAACCCATTAGCAGCAGCAGCTGGCAAAGAGTAATACTTTTCCATTGCAAAATAATCAATTGCAAGATGAAAGCCCCAACTCACACCTTGAGCTGAATTGACATCAATCGCAATAAGATGAAAATTTTATTGAATCATCCATAGAACAGCAGTAAATGGGTTGATCTGTAACAAACAATGTGAAATTAGGTTTTACTCCAATCTAGAAGTAGCCTTCCACAGATTAAAATGAGTGAAACAATATATAGATATAATAAATAGACTTTTTACACATTCAGGCTAGGAGTACACATACTGCTCTTTGACATAGATATTCAGAAAGTCAGATAACGATTTCAAGAATGTTTACCAAAAAGGGGAAATTTTTATGGAGTACGGAAGCTGGTAACAAAGTCCCAGTTTCCATTGCAAGCATCAGCTTAGTGTTCTTCCCAAATCTCAAATTTGATCAAAACCAAGAATTTTGCCCAAGTTTTTATGACCACCCCCCAAGGAGAATGACAATCCACTGAGGGGAAACTTCCACCCAAAACACGTAGCTTAGAATGTGCTCAATTACAGTGCACAGCGAATTTTTTCCGAATGAAAAGTTTTCCACTCTTCACTCATACTGCGAATCAAATTCCAGAACTCCTGTGTGCAGTTCTATAGCCAATGCAATAAGATCTTATGTTTGACGATGGCAACTCAGTTCTATTTGTGAATCAGGGCTTTTCTCTTGCACTGGATAACTAGTACTCTTCGCCACATGCCACACTTAATGGGTTAACTATAACATTTCGAATAATGACACTTTGGTAGTATTATCAAGTTTCTTCTTAATGAAATGATGACAAAAACGGTCAACTTACATTTTGTCTTTCTCCAGTGATTTGTGCAAGTCGTACCATCTCATTACCAAATTGACTGAACGCTTCCATGAAATCCGTAAAATTGTAAACACGCTCGAGCTTTAGCAGGCTCGCCAATACCTAAGAAGAGGTAAAAGAAAGATGAATAGGACGAAAGCCAGAAAAACAAAATATAAACGAAAACAAAAACAAAAAAAACAAAAAAAAAACAAGAAAAATAGAAATTTAAAACATCAAAATTGATGCTTAATAATTGAAAACTTTTAAAAAAGTCTACCTCCATCTGAATTTTATTCAATTCAAAATACTGGATATTTTATGAATACACACATGATTTTATAGTATACCAACACCTTTGTAATGGTCAAATAGTATTATATGTGTGGATCGATTATAGATATTAATTTGCTCTGCCAATCGAGTTGTTCGAACTATATGTATTCAGTATGTCTATCCACACTATATAAGAATTTCAATGAAAATTTATATAAGGGTGAGCCATGCACTGAAGTTGGGAGAGGTTTATGTAATCAGTAGTATGTCAGTTTGTCTAGCCACACAATATGCCTAAAAGTTCTCAAAGAATTTCAATTAAAATTTGAGTAAGGGGACGGGCGTGCAAAATTTTGGTGCAGATCCAGGTAATTGTTTTCCATTGAGAGATATTTTTCACATAATTGTGGAAAATTGAAATTCATACATAGCTATGATGCAGATGTGTGTGGGGGCTGCATCATAGCTATATATGAACTGATTTTCATATGACTAGATCATAATATAAGCAGAGGTATGCACAGTGTTTTCTAATTATACTTATTTTTCATAAGGCTGAGGTTTTGAAAGAGAGGCTTATTGATAATGCCTTGCACAAAAGTGACCTGGCATTGTGCAAAACAGGGACTTTCCTCTAACTGATATATTTCATATCCCGTACATTATTATTAAAGTTTCCTTAGCAAAACTAAATAAACGTTATCTTCTTCCTCTACATTTAATAGGATTATTATGTTAAAAATTAACTTTGAATAAATCAATACTTAGAAAATTTCAAACTTGCCTTGAAGACTCAATAAATAAATATCTTTACCTGACAAAAATGAATCATCATAGCCTATATATGTACCAGGACTAATTATTTAGAAAAAAAAATACCAGCAGTAGATTTAAGCTTTGTTGGTCTAAATTGACCTTAGGAACCAAAAAGCACATGAAAAAAACAAGTAAAAAAAAAAAAAAAAAAAAAAAACACATGAAAGAAAAAAAAACAGAAAAAAAAAAAGAACCAAGAAAGAAAAAAAAAAAAAGAACCAAGAAAGAAAAAAAAAAAAAGAACCAAGAAAGAAAAAAAAAAAAAGAACCAAGAAAGAAAAAAAAAAAAAGAACCAAGAAAGAAAAAAAAAAAAAGAACCAAGAAAGAAAAAAAAAAAAAGAACCAAGAAAGAAAAAAAAAAAAAGAACCAAGAAAGAAAAAAAAAAAAAGAACCAAGAAAGAAAAAAAAAAAAAGAACCAAGAAAGAAAAAAAAAAAAAGAACCAAGAAAGAAAAAAAAAAAAAGAACCAAGAAAGAAAAAAAAAAAAAGAACCAAGAAAGAAAAAAAAAAAAAGAACCAAGAAAGAAAAAAAAAAAAAGAACCAAGAAAGAAAAAAAAAAAAAGAACCAAGAAAGAAAAAAAAAAAAAGAACCAAGAAAGAAAAAAAAAAAAAGAACCAAGAAAGAAAAAAAAAAAAAGAACCAAGAAAGAAAAAAAAAAAAAGAACCAAGAAAGAAAAAAAAAAAAAGAACCAAGAAAGAAAAAAAAAAAAAGAACCAAGAAAGAAAAAAAAAAAAAGAACCAAGAAAGAAAAAAAAAAAAAGAACCAAGAAAGAAAAAAAAAAAAAGAACCAAGAAAGAAAAAAAAAAAAAGAACCAAGAAAGAAAAAAAAAAAAAGAACCAAGAAAGAAAAAAAAAAAAAGAACCAAGAAAGAAAAAAAAAAAAAGAACCAAGAAAGAAAAAAAAAAAAAGAACCAAGAAAGAAAAAAAAAAAAAGAACCAAGAAAGAAAAAAAAAAAAAGAACCAAGAAAGAAAAAAAAAAAAAGAACCAAGAAAGAAAAAAAAAAAAAAGAACCAAGAAAGAAAAAAAAAAAAAAGAACCAAGAAAGAAAAAAAAAAAAAAGAACCAAGAAAGAAAAAAAAAAAAAAGAACCAAGAAAGAAAAAAAAAAAAAAGAACCAAGAAAGAAAAAAAAAAAAGAACCAAGAAAGAAAAAAAAAAGAACCAAGAAAGAGAAAAAAAGAACCAAGAAAGAGAAAAATAAAAACCAAGAAAGGAAAAATAAAAACTAAGAAAGGAAAAATAAAAACCAAGAAAGGAAAAATAAAAAGAAAGGAAAAATAAAAAGAAAGAAAAAAGAAAAAAATGGAAAAAAAACAAGAAAAAAAAAACAAGAAAAAAAAAACAAGAAAAAAAAAACAAGAAAAAAAAAACAAGAAAAAAAAAACAAGAAAAAAAAAACAAGAAAAAAAAACAAGAAAAAAAAACAAGAAAAAAAAAACAAGAAAAAAAAAACAAGAAAAAAAAAACAAGAAAAAAAAAACAAGAAAAAAAAAACAAGAAAAAAAAAACAAGAAAAAAAAAACAAGAAAAAAAAAACAAGAAAAAAAAACAAGAAAAAAAAACAAGAAAAAAAAACAAAAAAAAAACAAGAAAAAAAAACAAGAAAAAAAAACAAGAAAAAAAAACAAGAAAAAAAACAAGAAAAAAAAACAAGAAAAAAAACAAGAAAAAAAAACAAGAAAAAAAAACAAGAAAAAAAAACAAGAAAAAAAAAACAAGAAAAAAAACAAAACGAGAAAAAGTTTTAGATATTGCTTAGTGGTAAACTTATGCAAAATTTCAAGTTTGTAGCCAAAAAAATGTGTCCAGAATTACCTGGCGACTCACTTACAGAAACATAAACAAAGAGTGAAGAATCTATAGTCCACTTGGCTTGTTGGTCAAGCAGGACTGGGGGGGGGGGGGACTATGGCAATCAAATATTTTACAGAGTGTGATTTTATGGTACATTTAGATATATATGAGTAAATGATGCAAATCAAGTTATGAGTTTGTATCTTTTAATAGCAGAATACCTATGGATGGGATTTTCTCCCAGACATTTAATGAATACAGTTAAACAAATAGGTACTGATTCATTTACCTAAGCAAACACAAATCATAGGTCCTGTTTGACATTATCCTTACATTGTAAATCTAATCCCTCACTAAAAACTTGAAAAGTTTCAGAGTTTTCAAAAACTGATTCATTCAAAAAATGTTCTGGGTTATCATCACAGAGAATTTGATATCCATAACTCAAGCCATCCTTGAGTTACGACAAAATATTTGGTGAATTATAGTAAGATATACTTAGTTCAAGTTTGTAATTATTCAAGCAATGAACCAGACCCATATTTCTTTTTTACTGAGTTGTGTCAGAGAATTATAATTCCCCAACCCCACCAAATAATATATTTTTGCTAAGCGAAGGTTCACAGCAAAGTCAATGTCAGAAAGAAACAAGGAGAAAAAATGGAAGTAGTTTCCTTTTTCTAAAGAGGCAATCATAATTATCAAATAGCCAATGAGTTGCCATGAACAAAGTAGAGAAATCTGATATAAAGAGAGAAGACATCAACCTTTGACCTTTGAAGTATTGGACAAAAACCCCAGATGAGACTAAATTTAGCTCAAGTTGAAACCCAAAACTCAGAAAAGTGGAGTATTAAATGTCTATCATCACAGCAAGAGCTGTTATAACATGGAAGTGAAAATAGCTTCAACTCTCAAACCTATTTAGGGTTAATAGATGCAAAAACAAGGACAATCTATCCAGAAATCAATGGAAAATGGAGAACATTCTTAGATGCAACAAAATTTGAGATAAAACTTTCATTACCAAAGAGGACATTAAAAGGATCTGATAGCATAGAGCTGATGCTATCTTTTTTGTAATTCTTATCCAAGCTGTAAAAATCCATAGATATTATAGTCTTAAAATTGTATTGTGTGACTATTAGGACCCTCACTGATTCTAAATTAAGTAATTCTGCTTATTGACCAAAAGGACAAGGGAGAGATAGAGGAAGGAAAACCAAAAGAGAGGGATTAGATGGACACAAAAGAGAGTAAGACTGGATTGATGACAGAGACAGAAAGAGATAGGGTGAATAAAAGCTAATAGGCTGTGTAATACTTGTATAATGCCAGATCTGATCAGTTGTCCGAGGAGGAATTTGAAGATAGATCTTTAAAGACTTCTGGCAAACACCAAAGTTAAGCCGTCGTCCACACAACCAATTTCCCTGTTTAATGTAATGGAAAGAATACCAAGAAGCTAGGCAAGCAGAAATCAGAACAGCTGTTTCACACCAAATACCAATCAGAATGAAGACATTCCTCTACACATTCATTACTACTCTCCCACCCCATCCAGTCTCCAAAGATGGGCATCACTAGCACATTGCTGTCAATGTGTACACGCTCTTATCTAAGTGAATCGATTGAACTGACCATGTGTGGGTTTGAAAGATTCTCTCCAATATCGTTTGCCTTCATATGAATTGTTGGTCTCGCATTAATTCAGACGCAAATGCAAAATGCAACTTTTTTTTGTTAAAAATCCGAGTCTAATAAGATAATATTCCTCAGAATATCTTCAGTTATAATTATTTTATTCCTCTGCTGCCTTTTTTAAATATTTCTCAATCGTTAATCTAATAAAAAGCCAAGAGTACAGAGAGACCAAAAAAAAATCAAACTAGAAAATGCAACGTTTTTTTTTAAATTTTGTTTTTAAATACCATGCAATTGCAAAATTATTTGTATATTACAGTCGTTTATTTTTACATCATAAGCTATTTGGCCAAATAAGTATTCAAGACTCAAGTGATTTCTCTGACAAAAGTAGCAAATTCTTTAAAATATTTTCAAACTGAGTAAGTAATGTACTGAAAAGATTGGCAACTGAGATCAAATGGGGTTTGACTGAATTTTGATATGGATTTAATTTTTTTATACAATACATTAAGAACAGGAAATCAAGAGTTAATAGAAGAAGAAAACAAAAAAGCCAAGACTGGCTGTATTAGAATCAAACTCCACTCCAACTTCTATACTGCTCGATCATTTAGACAGCCTCCTGGCAATCAGTTGATAGTCAGTTCAAATAAAACAATAAGGGAATGTGGATTTTACCTATCAGTTTACATCCCTCATTTTGGTGAGGTCAAGTCAATTCCAGTGCCGGAGTTTGACAATATTGAAATATAGTCAATTTAGATTTCAAGTGTTGACCAGTAAACAAACTTAACCCTTTCAATACTGTCAGATATTCAATCATTCCTTTGATTTCGAAAACATCCATCAATTCTCCTAAATAACTCCTTTACTAAGTTCCTAAGCAAACTGATTCCTTTTGTAGGAAGAACTAGTCTACAGAAATTTGTATTGCAGGATCAAGGTCACATGGCCATTCTTTACTACAGTAATACTTTGGTTAATACTAGATACATTCCAAAGAAATGCAAACAATACCGGCTCATAAAGATTGTGCCAGTAATAATTCAAAAATATATGATATCGTTGTTGAGCCTCAACAAAATAGACTAGATTAGTGGTATCTGATAGCTTCTTTCCAGAGCTGGTCAAATATCACTAAGAGCCAAAATACATCACATCATGATAGATCATTGTGAAGGTGTTTATTCTGATGCACATGGTACATTAACCAGAGTATCCAGTTATTTCAGAGACTGTCCATGATGCTGTCTTATAATTCATTTGGGAAATTTCACAAAAACTGTGACAGAGCACTCAGTGAATAAGCACTAGAATGGATATAACTATTAGATAATCAGCAAACTGGATGAACGCTCAACTATGAGAGGTTACAAAATTGCCTCTTGAAACTTTCTGCAGCCAACTGGCAATACAGAACTAGAGATTGCCTCTTCGGAAAAGAAGGTCAATGAAGCAATTGTAGCTGTTACTATAGGAACAGCATCCACATTCTGTGAGCAGTGGTTTTTTTTGTTTTTTTTCCAGATATTTACACAGAATAATATTCAGATGTTCATGCAGCATTGTTTGACACGAGGTGCCGTAGTGTTACTATAGCAACAATAAAAGTGACCGGGAAAAGATTAACTGATTACACGATCACGGAAAAACGTTAAAAAAAAATGTAGGAATAAATGTGTCAAATGATTAATAAAACAGGCCTGGTAAATCGTCCAACAGACACTTTTGGTTTTGGCAGCATGCCGGGTAAAGTGAGGGAAGGATCAATGAATAAGTTACTTCTGTTGCCCTTTATCAGATAGTGATCACTAAATAAAAGTGAAATTCAAAAAAGCAAAAAAAAAAAAGCATGGATGTTGCCAGGCACAAACCTAGGGATCAATTTAGGATGAATTTTCATTGCAAATCGAACCCCCTCTAAAATCCTATTTAAGAGGGGGGGGGGGTAATTTTCTAGACAAAAAAAAAAAAAAAAGTATTGTTGAAAATATCAGCCCTCTAGCTTGTATATGTGATGCATAGTCAGACCAACTTGAAAGAATGGGAGTTTGAATAGTTTGAGATTAGAGACTTTCCCTATAATTGTTTTACACTTCAAGTATTGCAAAGAGAATATGGATGAATGGAGATGACCGTCAATAACTTTATTGGGTTGTTCTCTAATAGATGGACAATGGGACTTCAGCATTTCAATGCCTTCAATCCATCACCTAAAAGAATGTCCTATTGCCTAACTAACACTTGATTGAAGTATGCAGTATAAAGTTTGGATGAAACCCTCTACGTATCACAGGTTCTTATAAAGAAAGACTTCTTCCTGTGAAATAGGTAGAGACTTCAAGTGAAAAAGGAAATATTTGAGGGATTTCAACATTTGTAAGAAACAAAGAAAGTTGTGGAAAGAGCAATCAAAGGAAGAGTTCTACAAAAAAATTCTGAAAGTAAGAAAAAGCTCAACATGGATCAGAGAAAACCCAGGTAAAAGGTATACAAGTCATCAACCAAAAAAAAATGGAGATGGGTAGGACAAACAGTGTAAAAGATTAGTCAATTGGTTCCACGCACAGAGTAGCTGAGCATCTAGATTAAAGAAACAATAATTCATAGATTTCAACACCTTTTGAATGTTTGAAAATGCGTTACAATCCAAGTAAGTGTGGTTTTTGAGTCCACACACACACAACAGCAACAAACCAACACCAAGCCTGCAGACTATAGAATGGCTCTAGGTTCCCCAGCTCCAGGGGTTGGTATCACCTGTCTGACCTATGGTAAAGTGAACATCTAACTTGGACCTGAAAGGCTACCAATAAAGTCATGGATGCTGAAGACAAAACCCAAATCAATAATGAAAACCAAAAGACAAACCAGAGATAAATCGATTTTGAAACCAAAAATTGATACCAAAAATAGGAAAAGAAGGTGCCGTCAACGATATTGACGGACTGCCTCAAGCAAGCAAGTTAATGTGCATAGATCCGAGCTCCAAGTCTCGGAAAAGTAAATTGAGTTTTCAGCTTACATATGAGGAGGAAATAGTTTCTCGAATGGTACTTACTCGGTCTTTGGCTGCCAGCAGCTGTTTGACCACGACTTTGTCGGCTAACAACAGCACCCGGGTGATGGCTGACAATAGCTGTCTGGCCGCTCGGACCATAGCTGTTTTTTCCTTGAAAGATTTCGCATGACCAGGATTGGAATCAGGAGTAGCTGTCAACTTCTGAATACTTGAACCTGAAAGTGAAATGAAAAAATCATTTTTGTGATGGAAAGCAAAAAATAAATTCTGTTCCTGAATTTAAATTAATAGAAAAAGTCTGCTTAGTCACAAAAAAGAAACCATCATGCAATCAACATCTTTCAACAGCATGCTATATTGTTGGTGATCAATCAAAAAATTAGAAAGAGGGATGATCAATGAAAGTAACTTATCTTGCCTTTTGTTGGGCAGTGATCACTAAAAAAGTCAAATTTTTTTTTTAAATCAATGTTGCCAGACGAAAACTAAGGGACCAATTTAGCATAAATTTACATTCCAAATCGAGAAAACGATGATGGGAAATTTTTAAATAAAAATTTTTTCTAGACATGAGTATAACCCTCGAGCTCTACTTGTATAGCATGTATGCACCATACATACACAGCCAAACCAACTTAAAAGGAATGAAGAAACCTATTTTGACACTTCTGGTTGAAGGTTTCTAATATACGAGATAGAATTTTAGATAATCTTTAGGAGAAACACCTAGGGTTTTCGAGAGATAAAAACTATTTTATTTTTTATGTTGATGCAGATAAAAAAAAAAACGCATGCACAGAGTACAGATAGAGAGAGAGCATAGACACACAGAGCACAGATGGAGAGAGAGCATAGACACACAGAGCACAGATGGAGAGAGAGCATAGACACACAGAGCACAGATGGAGAGAGAGCATAGACACACAGAGCACAGATGGAGAGAGAGCATAGACACACAGAGCACAGATGGAGAGAGAGCATAGACACACAGAGCACAGATGGAGAGAGAGCATAGACACACAGAGCACAGATGGAGAGAGAGCATAGACACACAGAGCACAGATGGAGAGAGAGCATAGACACACAGAGCACAGATGGAGAGAGAGCATAGACACACAGAGCACAGATGGAGAGAGAGCATAGACACACAGAGCACAGATGGAGAGAGAGCATAGACACACAGAGCACAGATGGAGAGAGAGCATAGACACACAGAGCACAGATGGAGAGAGAGCATAGACACACAGAGCACAGATGGAGAGAGAGCATAGACACACAGAGCACAGATGGAGAGAGAGCATAGACACACAGAGCACAGATGGAGAGAGAGCATAGACACACAGAGCACAGATGGAGAGAGAGCATAGACACACAGAGCACAGATGGAGAGAGAGCATAGACACACAGAGCACAGATGGAGAGAGAGCATAGACACACAGAGCACAGATGGAGAGAGAGCATAGACACACAGAGCACAGATGGAGAGAGAGCATAGACACACAGAGCACAGATGGAGAGAGAGCATAGACACACAGAGCACAGATGGAGAGAGAGCATAGACACACAGAGCACAGATGGAGAGAGAGCATAGACACACAGAGCACAGATGGAGAGAGAGCATAGACACACAGAGCACAGATGGAGAGAGAGCATAGACACACAGAGCACAGATGGAGAGAGAGCATAGACACACAGAGCACAGATGGAGAGAGAGCATAGACACACAGAGCACAGATGGAGAGAGAGCATAGACACACAGAGCACAGATGGAGAGAGAGCATAGACACACAGAGCACAGATGGAGAGAGAGCATAGACACACAGAGCACAGATGGAGAGAGAGCATAGACACACAGAGCACAGATGGAGAGAGAGCATAGACACACAGAGCGCATGCACACACAGACTAATAAAGTGCACAGACACACAGAGTACAGACACACACATAGCAAAATGAAAAAGAAACCAAGAAAAGTTTGTGATTGTCGGTATTTTTTCTTTTGTGCTATGATCATTTTTATACTAAAACATATTTGTATAATTTAGTCCATAAAAAAATAATCCCGTTATTTTTTATGGGTACTATGCTAGTTTGACTCTTGTTACATAAGCAATCTAAATACTAAACGCTGTAAGGAAGCAACAGTCGTGCATCTTCTTTAAAAGAAAAATGCTCAACTGTTCAGAGCAATAAGTTCTCATATATAAGTAAAAGAATATGCTTGCTTATGTGTATGCACAATAAAAACATTCAACTTTAGAATCAGTTAACAGTTTTCGACCTTGTAATTCTTACCAAATTACCTTAGTCCACTGTTGAGGAGAACCACCTGTTTTCCTGACTATTCTGACCATTTTCTCTCATATATTTCCCCCCCCCACACACACACACACATATACTAAGCCTTTGTTTTTGTTTACATTTGTAAAAATAACCGCTGCAGAAGAGTGTATATTTATGTATGTATGTATGTATGTATGTATGTATGTACAGATAAACATATATACATCTATACATTTAATTACAAACATTTACACAGAGATGTTATGGATACCAACAATGTTTTCTTTCAGCATGAAGGAAAATATATTATGGAGTAATCTACATTACAAATGATATAAGCATCCTTGTGATATCCACACTGTAATAAGAATGGATAAATGTAATTTCCAGCTAACTGACGCCTACTAATTCATGTATACTAGCAGGGATGGCTTCTATAAAAAAAATTTTTTTTTTTCAATGATGGAGGAGGAGAAGGACGATAAACATCAACACTTTCATTCTTAGAAACAGGAGAAATTTTTCTGAAGCATAACTTTGCAAACTGTGTCTGGACACTTTCATGTGTCATCAATAATTTCCAGGTATGTCGTGTATTTAAGAAAATATTTGTATATCTTTCAAAAGATATTTTTTTGAGTCAGTTGAACCACTGGGATGACATTATATATTTGTCTTGGCTAACAAAACTTGAGTGAAGTGTTATAAAAAAAATATATTTTTAAAAAGCATGTTGCTAGTGCAAAAAAATTTGAAAATTTCTAGTCTCACGTTTTTGTCTAACTTGGAAAAAAGTCATTAACATTCCAACTTTTGTTAGGGAAATCAAATCTCTTCTTCCCAGCTTTGATGTTGTTAATATTTGGGTCGATTCACTCTACAGCCCTCATTAGGACTCTCATTATAGACATTACATAATATTGGTTTCCCTCTGGTGATGCAAGCCTAAAAAATATTAACCTCATCACTACGTAAATAAGTGATTCTATTTTAGCAATGTGTACAGTACAACATAACTAAACTAAAATCAATGAATCAAAACCATTCATTTTCCACAAACAGGTTTTCAATGTGAAGTAAAAGGAAGAAAGAATGAAAACAAAGCAGACAGGTCTGGTGAATCACTTAGTAGAAAGCGTCACATGCCCAGCATCTTTTGGCAACATGCCATGTTGGAGTGATCAATTTAAAAATTGGATCAATGAATGTGTAACTTCTCTAGCCCCGTGTCCAGCAGGGATCGCTGAAGTCAGAATTTTCAATAAACCAAGGGGAATGCAGCTAGACAGAAAGGATCAATTAGGCATAAACGTACATCGCAAATTGAAACATACACAAAAGTAATTAATGTGTGTATGAGAGGTTAGTAAACTAAAGTAATGTCATAACAGTTACACTTATAATTACAATCAGCTTTAATGACTTTCTGTGAATTGATAGCAATGGGCTGATCATGTTGCAAGGATGGTATCCAACCACATCACAACTCACAAAAGAGATCCCAAGAGATCACATGCAAAACCATGGCCAACAGATTATAGATGGCAAGATGAACTAGACAAATTCAGTGGTTCCGCAATCCCCTTGATAGAGAGGTCTGGGGAAGGCCTATGTCCAATGACAGACGTTAAAAGACTGATACTGATTGTTATTAGTTTATTCCCATCAAAATAAGAATACTAGCTGATACTTAACCCAGGACGAAAGCAAATAACCAACATACTTGAGAAAAATGGAAACCTTACAACAGACAGAGACAGGATTGTCGAACGTTCCAAAGAATTTTACCAAAAACTTTATTTGTCTAAACAAGGTCTACAAAATAAAGAACAGGATTTGCAAAACACAAGCAATCAATTCGAGGACTTCCCAAAAGTAACCCGGGGGGGGGGGGTGAAACAAGCCATTAAACCGACAAAGGAAGGAACGGTCCCTGGACCAGACATCATCACCATCGACCTACTTCGATAAGCAGGTAAAATCATCACTAAGAAACTGGCTGTCCTTTTCAACTTGTGTCTAAAACTCAGTAAAGTCTCAGATGATTGGAACACTGCTACTATAATGCTTTTATATAAAAAAGGAAACCCGAAAAACCTCAACAACAACAGGCTTATAAGCCAACTCAACTGTGTATACAAACCTTCACAAAAGTCATCACCAACCGAATCACAAAAACGCTAAATGAAAACCAACCACTAGAGCAAGCTAGCTTTAGAAGAAGCTACTCAACCATGGACCACCTGCATTGGATAAATCAGCTGAAAGAAAAAGCAGCAAAATATAAACTACCACTTGCTGTAGCATTTATCAACTTCCAGAAGGCATTTGACTTAGTAGAAGGTCTTGGAGTCCATCACTCAACAAGGTGTAGATCCAGTATATATCAAAGTGCTGAAACATATATATAATTACATCTCCTTTATCAAGTTACATAAAGACTCGGGACCCTTTCAGCTCCAGAAAGGAGTAAAACAAGGATGATACCAGCTCACCCAAACTCTTCATAGCCTACCTCGAAATGATCTCCAGAAGACTAGAAAAGGAATTAGAATAGACAGCGAGTATCTGAGCAACCTTAGATTTGCAGATGACATTGCCCTTTTTGCAGAGAACCTACACGACCTCCAACTAATGATGGATGAACTAAATGAAGAGAGCAAGAAAGTTGGCCTACACATGAACTTCAGCAAGACAAAGATCATGTGCAACAACCACATTGGAGATGAAAACACTAAGATCAAAATCGAGGACACAGAACTGGAGAAAGTAGATCACTACATCTGCCTAGGACAACAAATCTTTATGAGACCATCAAAAGAAGAAATCAAGCAAAGAATCACACTAGGATAGCAAGCCTTTGGCAGAGCAAGCTAAAACTTCAAAAATAAGAAGATCCCAATAATCCTAAATAGAAGAGTATATAACTAATGCATCCTCCCAATAGTCACTTATGGAGCTGAAACATGGAACTTAACTAAGAGACAGATCCGAAAATTGAGAACCATGCAACATGCACATGAAAAGATTATACTGGGCCTCACATGGAGAGACCACAAGACAGCACAGTACATCCAGGAAAAGACAAGAGTCAGGGACATCATAGAATCCATTAAAAATCTCAATTAGCAGTGGGCTGGCCATGTCGCAAGAATGATGACATCACGACTCATGACAGGGATCCCCTGAGATCATATGCGCAACTGAGGCCGGCAGAATATTAGATAGAGAGACAAACTACACAAATTCAAAAAGTACTGGCTCCGCGACGCTCATGATGGAGAAGTGTGGCGAATACTGGGGAAGGACTATGTCCAACACCGGATGTTAAAAGACTGATGATGATGATGATGATAAAATAAAATCTTGACTAAATGCGATACTTCTTAGAATGCAATCTCACTTGAAAAATATTAAAACATGCCAATACAATTTTATTAGCCACTGGAGGAAATTAATGCATACACATAAGGTTACTTACCGAAAATATTATAGTAATTTATAAGTACACTTATGATTAGTAAAATAATGATATTTTTATGTAATTATACTAATTGAAATGTCCTTGCTAACTTTTTATTAACATGAAATAAAGAATTCTCATTGATTTTCTATTCAATTGAACAACAAGTGGGAGAAAGTAATTCAAAGTACAGAATAAAATACTGAATTAATACATTACTTATAGAAAGTAATCATACTTATATTAAAATCAGTCAATTCAGTTCTATTAGCCATGAAAAATAGGCTGGGCTAAGATCATCTCCAAACAATTTCAAGTTTACATTTGTACAACTATTCAGTGTATGTTTACTTTTGTCACAGAAATAAAAATGCAAGACAAGAATTTTGCTCACACTGGAATCTAAAAATCAAAGAAAAATTGCTTGACACCCAAACAAAGAACTAGTTGGTGGGGCTGCTATCATAATAGTAAATGGGATGATAAATCTTTAAAAAAACACAATAGCTCTCAAAATACCTTTGTTCTTGGTTTAACATGTAGAAAAGAATAGAACAAAGGTATTGAGGTACAGATTGAATTGAAGGAAAAAAAAAATTAATACTATTCAACTTATTTTTTGCCTTTTGCTTTGGCTTAGAAAAATGGTACAAGAAAATATATCTACCACATGAAGTGAAAAGTTGAAGTAACATAAATAATTCAATACGACTATTGTGATCTATGTTATATTGCTGAAAGATCAATTTTTTTTCTTCTCAAAATTTGTGATTTTTTTAAAAAAAGAAAAAATTTACAGAGTCGTAGTCAGAGCAAGTAAAACAACGTAAAAATTCCAAAGTTAACAGTTTGATAAATGCCAAAAGGTTTTTTTTTCATTCAGACTAGAGTATTTATAAATAATGCATACACTTCATATGTATATTTACAACTATCGTTTCCCACTGAACCATACTGCATTTCAGACGATATTATCCATTTCATTTTTGATGCCAGAATTACCTTAGTTTCGGACATTTCAACAGGGATTAACTTGAAAAATCATACTGGAAACAAAATTTTAGAAGAGAAAAAATTATTGCCAAATGCTGTTAAATATTGTATAAACTACATTGCAGGTTTTCAACAGAGTCTTTTTCTCATTTTTCTTCTTTACACATTTGAGTTATATTTGCTTTTCCTTTAAATGAAACGTGGGCTTTATAGCTGAGTATTGTTTTTTCTTCAATTTCTTAGAATATTCAAGATTAGCTAATCCCTGTGAGAAAACTTAAGGATATATCTAAGTTTCTATGAGATAGTTTTTTTTATAAAAAAGAGAGCAGGGAACTTGTCAATGAATGAAGTCCCATGTTTCAAATTGTTAGTAAGAGATATCATCAGTAAAATGGTCACCTTTAATTGGAGGGGTGCATAGTTACAGACCAAGAAATGGAAGGAAAAAAAAATGAATAAATAAAAAACACTCTTATAAAAATAGATACCATGGATTTGCTCAGTCTAGTAATAAAGGTTAATGATGGTTAATTAAGGGATATTCCGAATTAAATTCAATCACAGTAATACATTATGTATATATAATAAAGATAGATTATAAAAACATTTTTTTTGCATACATGTATTCATTTATAAGAATGAAATAAGCTCGAGTATATACATGATAGATTTTTGTTATTATCTAAGATTTGTCAATCACTAAGATAGCCTCCAGTTAGTTGAGAATTCAAATCATGGTAGTGGAATGAGAATTTTTACATATCTGTTTACACCACTAATTTTGGAGAGGATTGTTCATGTTACAGTATGAAAATAAAGTCAACTCCAGTTTCCAAGTTTGACTATAAATTTTCCCAATTTATTAGTCTGTTTGAGTAATTCAATGGTAGCAGCATTGAAAATAAAATACTGGGAGGAGAGTTTAAGTGTAACTTGTATGATTTTTATTAGTAACCATCAATTAAATCTGTAAACATAGTCTGGCAGAATGTATAGAGTTACGAACTGAAGTAACCTTATGTGTATTGGCTGCATCAGTGGAGCTACAGGGCTAAAAATTTGAACATTTACTCCTTATCATGCTTTTGTTTCCTTTTAAATTCCATCCCTGAAGAAGTTTTCATAGGGGGGTTCAATTTGTAATGAAGTTTAATGCTAAATTGGTTCCTAAGTTTGCTTCTGGCAGCATTCATGCGAGAAAAGTAAATTATCCATGCATTGATCACCCCTCTTTCCTATCTTTCCATTGATCCTTCCCTACACTGTATGCTGCCTAAAGACACTGGTCATGGGACTGTTTCTACTGAGTGACTAACCAGACCTATCTCATTGTACATTTAGACTGCGTTTACTCATTCAAAGCCAAAAAACTCATATGCACTCTTATTAGTATCAAGTGGTACATGGACAATCCTACCATAAAGATGTTACTCAAGTGGTTCAAATTCAGATAAAGATCTCTAGCAACTGGCTTCTATAATTAGTGGTGTAGTGTTGTGGGTATGGGAACACCATTGCTTTAATTTGTCTTGGACAGGAAATGGTATTCCCTCACTATATACTAAAAAAAAGTCTTGGTATTCGATTCTATGATTCTATATAAAGAAAAACCCAATTTAGCAAGAGATACTTGCAAGTAATATTACTACTAAATGATTGCAAGTTATTTTCATTTTTTTTTTTCATTAGAGATCTTAAGGCAGAAATATTTTAGATCAGGAGTCAGCAACCTTTTTGCCGGGTACAGAATAATTGGCTTGATAAATGCTATAAAAAAACTTGAAATAAGAGAAGAAGCCTTTAAAAAAGATATCTTATTATATTCTGCCTCAAATCAATGAACAACATGTACTAGGAAATCATTTGTACTTCAAGCAAGGATGCCAATTAGCAATAAAAAAATCTTTTTTTTTAAATGCACTTTTCAGTCAAGACTTCTTTTGAATCTAAAAAAGACAAATAATTTTTTAGATACATAAAAAGTGGTAACTGGCCTTAAAGTTGCAGGCCCTTAAGTCACCATGTAAGAGGCCCAAGACCAGCCACAAAGTCACAGCGAACAAGTTCATGATTATCTTGCTTTCCTTCCAAAGCAAACCAAATGAAATAAATGATTAGATAACGAAAGCTTTACTCATTCCATTTTACTGATAAAAACATTACATTAATTGAGACAAATGATGAAAAAAAAAATTTACAAAATATTAGTAAGTTATTTCACTATTTTTTTTCAAAACTTTTTTGTTCGGTGACTTTGAGTACAGTGACTTCATGGCAGGTTACATTTTTGGTAGGTGACACAGCATGCCACATACAATGTGACTTCAGGGTCATGACTCAGGAGCCAGTGACTTTATAGATGAGATTCTAAATATTATACATGATATTCTAATATTTGTTTACAGGTCAGTCAAAATCCCTTTGATGGCTTACTCCTGTTTTGGACAGTCTATCATACACACACACACACATATATATATATATATATATATCAATGGTAATGATATTCAAGACACTATCATATGTTATATCAGAAACCAGAGTCTTTGAAGTTAGAAGGCAGCAGACCACCTGACAGCAATAGACTTGATACCCAAATTAAAACTTTGTTTCCAAAAACACTTGGCCACCTAGGACTCCATATCTTGACACTTCTTCAAATCAAATAAGACATTTACAAAGAGTTTATCAGTTATCTGGTTGGTGGTCATGCACAGTTGAGTTTCATCTTGATCTACTTAGGAGCTAGTTAACTGGAGAAATAGAGATAAAGGGGTCGAATGGAGCTGGGGGACGGGGAGAAAGAAATGATGCTTCAATTAGAGAGGGGAAGAGAAGGAGATAGGCAAATTGATGAAGGGAAGAATCAGTACCTTTCAACATTTTCTGCTTAGCATCTACTTTTAGACTTCTGTGAGGAATAAATTTCTATCCTGCCTGCCAAAAGCTTGAATAGCCCACTAGTTGGGGGGTACTGTCCAGGCTGAAAACCACTGCTTTACAGGGTTCTATCATTATCACTAAACTGACCCTTGTTTGGCACAAGATCACAATAATTGGGCATACATTGAGAATTCAACTTCAGATGCATGGCAAGAGGAGCAATTGGGTAACACCAATGATGATATGACAAAGGAGATTAATTCAAAATACATTACTGGGATTTGTATCTTGAAACAAATTGATCCTAAAGAAACATTTGTACGCTCGCAAAAAGTCATTAGAGTAAGGAGCAGGTGTGAGTTTCAAAGTCTCACAAAAAATGTGGAATAATAAGCACCTCCTTATATAACAGAGTGAAAGAAGTTGGGGGAGGGGGAAAAAAAGAAACGACAGGTCTGGTTAGTCAGTCAAAAACTATCACATGACCAACATCTTTTGGCAGCATGCTGTGTTGAGGATGGGGGATGGGAAAGGTGTTCAATGAATAAGTTACTTCTCACGTTTTTTGTTGGGTGGTGAATATTGAACACTTATAAAACTTGAAGAGAAAAAACATAGCCAGCCAGACCAACTTGTAAACTGAAGAAACTTATGTTGACAGTAATGATGGGGGGGGGGGTTCCAACCTTATCCATTGTACGTCCTGTGCAATAGATGTGTTATTAATACATATCAAGGTGAATACCTTGAACGAGGGGGGGGATTAAGCTTCCCTATGGTGTATCTCTTGGATGAGTGGTCTGCAACCACGGGGTCATAGACTGGTACCAGACTACAGAGCATGTACTGCGAGGGGGGTTATATTATGCATACAAATCACCTCAATAATATAAGAAACTGTCAACGTAGGTTTCTTTGGTTTTTACGTGATTCTGGCTAGTTATCATACCAATGGAGGTAAAGGGCTGGAAATTTAAACATTTACTCTGCAACATGTTATGAAATATTGTTTTCTGACAACTCCCCCCTCTCATTCCCAAATAAGTTCTGAGTTGAGGGGGGTCAATTTACAAAGTGACTTTATGCTAAATTGGTCCCTTAGTTTTGGGGAGTTTTTTAACATTCAGACTTTATAGTAATCACTGCTAAACAAAAGGCAAAAGAAGTAACCTATTCCTATTTTCCTAGTGAAATGAAAAATTGATTTCCTTGGATGATAATGTCATATTTGTTCGATGAACCCTTTCAAAAATTAAATTGAGTATTAGCCTCTTATAAGAGACTCAGGTCAACACTCCAATCCCTCTGTAAGAATATATTGTCATTATCAAACAGTTTGGGAGAAGCCGTAATTTGCTGAATGAATTTAGGGACATCTGAAAATATGAATCAAGAGGAACCTTGAAAGCTGGAAATGTTGGTCCATTTTAAACACACAATTTGGAGACACATACCGAGAGATATTCAAGCAGTTTGTCTTAAGTGGAACATGTGTTCCTTGAGTAAAGAATTCTCAGAAATCTCGGCAGGGGAATGCAGTTTCCATGTATTCCCACAGCACTTCACCAATGCTGAGTAAGTACCATTTGATGATTTTGTATACAAGTAATGGAGACAATATTTAAAGGTTTCCCATCAAAGGAGAAGATGAAGAGCACAAAAAGAAAAAAAAATGCTAAATCAAAATCTTTTTTTCGTTGTGTCAACACAACGTTTTTCAGTCAGTCAGACCCAATTATGTTAAAAAACAGAAGGAAAGAAGGAAGGAAGAGGTGTGATGTCATTAAGAGGTGTGATATTAAAAGAATACTATTCCAATCAATTTCTTTTACTAGATGCTAATGATGTCATATTGGATTCATTTTCTTATTGTTTTGTTTTGTTTTTTCAAAGTCCATTTCCGATTTTTATTGAAAATGATATTTGCAAGATATTTCCATCTTGAAATATTTTATGTGTATTAGAATCAATTGACTCAAAGACAGAATACTTGCTCTTTCTCTTCCAACCATCACAGACAATGAACAAACCATTCAACTCATAGTTTTTGTTTACTTTCAAGTTGGTCTTGATTTTAAAGTTTTGATAAACTTTCAAATAAACCTTAAAATTTCAGTAGTATATAGGTAGTGAGAGAACACTGTTCCTCCTCCGACACTGAGTAAGGAAACACCATTCACACAGCACTGTTAAGTAAATAACATTTGATTATGCAATTTAAATGTTTCCCCTCAAAGAAAACAGACAGGTTGAGGGAGGGAGATTCTATTTTGACGGACAAAAACAACAAGCAGAAAGTTGCAGAGTAAAAAGATAAATTTTCAAAATATTTTGCAGCTACAGAACTATCAAAAACCTATAATTAGTAGATACAAAATTGAATGTTTCAAATAGTACCTGTAAAAGCTTTTTTTGTCTGAAACTCTCCAAGGAATAAAACATCAGAAATTAGTACACTGAGAATCTGGATTTTGGTTGGACATTCATATTTGTTCTAAACCTAACATGTTCTTACAACTACTAAACAATATTTTCTTCAAATCTGGATCCTCAAAATCTACTAATTTGGAATTCTTCTTGGCATTCCATCCTCTGAAGAGTGTCAGATGAGGAAAAGCCTTCCAAGTACCATTTCAAACATTATGCTTGATATGTAACTATTAATTATGGAGATATTAGAGAATTTCAAAGAGAAAAAAAAAAACAGATTAAGAGATCTTTTATCTTTATTTTTTTAAACTTCCAACTATTTCACGACTAGAATTTGGATGAAAAAAAAAAAAAAAGAGCGGAAGGAAAGCCAGTAATTAGATCTAAAGCTCTAAAATATCTTGCAAAAAATATTAAACTACAATGAACGTAGCTTCTGATCAAAAGATGCTGAATTTAACTACAAGATGTGCAAGTGAACATGCGGTTGACAGAAATAGAGAATGGGATTAGCAAACAGAGTTCAAACTCTGGCTGAAGCAGTTTGTATTCACTTTGCACTAATGCCCTTGAGAAAGGTATGCACCTATCTCTTCTGCCTTCCAATAGATCATAAGCCAGCAAGGAAGGGTAAGAGCTCCCCCGTATCTTACAACTACTTGGGGAAGGCTTATATCCCAAAATAACCCTTAAAAGACTTGCAATACATCAGCCAGCATGGTAGGGTTAGGCCCATCACTCCCATGTCTTACTTGGGGAAGGTCTATGTAATGGGCCTTGAATGGCTGATAAATAGTGAAAAAAAAAAAAATTAACTATTCTTGTTACTTGTAATAAGATTAGCTACAAAATGACCATTGGTAGAATCAATATCGTCTGTTAACATCTGACCAGCAGATATTTTTGGCCGGTGGCATCATTCCTGCGCAGAATCTTTTGTATTGTTACAGTTTACAATCAATTATTCTGATCTCAAAAATTATAGAACTAGTTGAAAACTAATCCTACAGATGGGGTTTTCAGCTAGTTCCAGCTAAAATTCCAAGTGGGGCCCTTTTGCCCCAATAAGTGATCAAAATGTTTTTTCTTTTTTTTTTTTTTTTATATATGAAGGGTTGCTTCAATTCAATACTTATAGCTGTATTACACCATTTTGGCAACTTAGAGCCTAGATACGGATTAAACAAAATCAGACTTTTAGTACATATTAGATAGATGAATGAATGGATGGATGGATGGAAATCATAATCAGGATGATCGCAAACACAGAACTCACACTTATTTCAGGGGAGAATTCTAAAAACTAACTTGCTAAAGATATAATCCTGAGGGTCCCATCAGTACACACACTGAAAATTTCTTGGGGGTATGTACTGTGGTGTGGTTCTCGAGTAACGCTGTTACAGATAGACATTTGGTGAATTGAAGTAGGATATGACAAGAAAGTAGCCAACAGAGGTCAATGTCTTCTGGCCAATCTACATTTCCGCATGGTCTTTCGAGAAAGAACAAATTTGCTGATTTACTTAAATGGGTTCAAAATAACTGGACTATTGAAAAGAACAATTTGTTTAATTTGACTCAACAGTTGGAAAGGTCAGGATCTTCTGTTGACCTTCACAAGGCTAGGTTAGAAATTGTCCAGGGATGAGGGTGATTTTTTTTTTTTTTTTTTTTTCAAATTAAAATCACTGGGAGATAAGAACATGAATTGTTTGGTTTAGGTTTGGGGGGAAAAAGAAAAAAAGAGGCCACCAGTATGGATGCTGTAGATGATAAGTGTAAATTAGACAATTTGGAACAAATAAGAGACTTAACACTAACATTATGTTGTGGAATTTAATAAACTACGCTTCTAAGCGGTCAAGTTTTCTGCTTTCATTTGTTTGTTTCGTAAGACATTAGCCGCAGCAGCAGCTTATATAGTTGTGTCTATGCTAATCACCTTTTGTTTACACACATAATCCAAACACTTCTCCAGGAATGCTGGAAAAACCCTTTTACCACTTTTTACAGCCTATTACCACTGCCAATATATTATGGGCCAGCATTCCAGAGTAAGGCCCATCAGACCACATGTCATACGCTTAAAACAACAACCTTGGTAAAGGCCTATGTCTGGCAATGGACAAGAAACCAATTAAAAAAAATAAAATATAAATAAATCAAAACAGCCAACTATGAAACTCTCTTCAGATTCTTTCATGAATCAATATCAGAGAAATACGAATGACTGAATGATAGCCAAAAAAATCACTTACTCAGAAATCTGATTAGTAACATACTGGACTTCCTGGTTGGTTATCAGGAATTAATGATAAAATCCAATTTATACACCAATATTAAATAAGCAGATTCTAAATGAAAACTAATTTACTAATAGGGAAAAAAAAAAACAAAAACAATCGGCAGTAATCAAATAATCTTGCAATTGCATTGTACTAAGAAATATCAAACGGTTGTTCAACATTTTCTTGTTAATGTTAAAATCAGAATGAAACCCAAACCTTTAAATAGTTGTGAAAATTAAGAAAATAAGGGTGACTACTCTATAATTAGTATTTGATAAACACCTGCCTAGACAAAAGGTAGACAAAAAAATATAAACATGGATTATCATACAAGTATAAATGTGACGAATACCAGTGAGCATCATAAAGTCTAAAAGAAAGAGTATATGAATGAATAGCTGTGTTAATGAAAAATTTTTCAAATTCTCATGTATGAAATGAGAAAAGACGGAACTGAATTCTAGTCAGGCAACCACTGACAGGAGAGAAAGTGACCCACATTCATAGATGCTTAGGGCATACATTTCCTGGTTTTTAATGAGAGGAGTAAAAGACAAGGACCAGCCTGTTGTTGAAAAAAGTCAATATAGACACACAGCACCAGCTGCACAGAGAGAGAGAGAGAGGGGGGGTACACGCAGCTGCACAGAGAGAGAGAGAGAGAAAGGGGGGTACACGCAGCTGCACAGAGAGAGAGAGAGAGAAAGGGGGGTACACGCAGCTGCACAGAGAGAGAGGGGGTACACGTAGCTGCAAAGAGAGACAGAGAGAGAGGGGGGTACACGCAGCTGCACAGAGAGAGAGAGAGTGTGAGAGGGGTACACGCAGCCGCACAAAGAGAGAGAGTGAGAGGGGTACACGCAGCCGCACAAAGAGACAGTGTGAGAGGGGTACACGCAGCCGCACAAAGAGACAGTGTGAGAGGGGTACACGCAGCCGCACAAAGAGACAGTGTGAGAGGGGTACACGCAGCCGCACAAAGAGACAGTGTGAGAGGGGTACACGCAGCCGCACAAAGAGACAGTGTGAGAGGGGTACACGCAGCCGCACAAAGAGACAGTGTGAGAGGGGTACACGCAGCCGCACAAAGAGACAGTGTGAGAGGGGTACACGCAGCCGCACAAAGAGACAGTGTGAGAGGGGTACACGCAGCCGCACAAAGAGACAGTGTGAGAGGGGTACACGCAGCCGCACAAAGAGACAGTGTGAGAGGGGTACACGCAGCCGCACAAAGAGACAGTGTGAGAGGGGTACACGCAGCCGCACAAAGAGACAGTGTGAGAGGGGTACACGCAGCCGCACAAAGAGACAGTGTGAGAGGGGTACACGCAGCCGCACAAAGAGACAGTGTGAGAGGGGTACACGCAGCCGCACAAAGAGACAGTGTGAGAGGGGTACACGCAGCCGCACAAAGAGACAGTGTGAGAGGGGTACACGCAGCCGCACAAAGAGACAGTGTGAGAGGGGTACACGCAGCCGCACAAAGAGACAGTGTGAGAGGGGTACACGCAGCCGCACAAAGAGACAGTGTGAGAGGGGTACACGCAGCCGCACAAAGAGACAGTGTGAGAGGGGTACACGCAGCCGCACAAAGAGACAGTGTGAGAGGGGTACACGCAGCCGCACAAAGAGACAGTGTGAGAGGGGTACACGCAGCCGCACAAAGAGAGAGTGAGAGGGGTACACGCAGATGCACAAAGAGAGTGTGAGAGGGGTACACGCAGATGCACAAAGAGAGTGTGAGAGGGGTACACGCAGATGCACAAAGAGAGTGTGAGAGGGGTACACGCAGATGCACAAAGAGAGTGTGAGAGGGGTACACGCAGATGCACAAAGAGAGTGTGAGAGGGGTACACGCAGATGCACAAAGAGAGTGTGAGAGGGGTACACGCAGATGCACAAAGAGAGTGTGAGAGGGGTACACGCAGATGCACAAAGAGAGTGTGAGAGGGGTACACGCAGATGCACAAAGAGAGTGTGAGAGGGGTACACGCAGATGCACAAAGAGAGTGTGAGAGGGGTACACGCAGATGCACAAAGAGAGTGTGAGAGGGGTACACGCAGATGCACAAAGAGAGTGTGAGAGGGGTACACGCAGATGCACAAAGAGAGTGTGAGAGGGGTACACGCAGATGCACAAAGAGAGTGTGAGAGGGGTACACGCAGATGCACAAAGAGAGTGTGAGAGGGGTACACGCAGATGCACAAAGAGAGTGTGAGAGGGGTACACGCAGATGCACAAAGAGAGTGTGAGAGGGGTACACCCAGCTGCAGTACACTCAAAAAGGTACACACACACAAAGGGTAACACTCTCAGAGGTGTATACACATACACCACACACAGATATACACACAGCGGAGTTGCTCATGGCGACTACCCAGATACACATACAAATCAGAGAGAGAGAGAGAGACACACACATGCAAAAACAGAAACAGTCCCATCAAAATAAGATTATATATATATATATATATATATATATATATATAGCAACAATGACACTGAGAGATACACACACAGCCAGCCACGGTCCCAGTAAGAGAAAAATATTCAGCAATACCCAAAGAGTTCAGAGGAGGAAAAAAATATACAGGTAAAGCAATCATGTAATCTGAATAAAAAAGCTCTCTTCAACAGCTCTCAAGTGGTATTTATTAGTGTCCTAGGCAATCAGCTAACCCCCTCCCCCAAACTTTATCTGATTATTATTCCCTCATTAGAATCAATCACCAAATACTAAGTGATTCAATGGACTAAATTCAGGGGGGGGAAGTTTCAGCCTTTTCAAAAAAAAACCCTTGAAATAAACAGTTAATAAAAGGTAACATTCCAAAAATAAGTGAAAAAAAAAAATCCCATTTTATCACCCAGTAATTTAAATAAGATTGAATTCTACCCAATGGTAAACGGTAAGAAGTCTACATTACATGGTTAAACAAAGAGATAAAGATCTCTGGGGTTCCACATTCTGAGTTGTGATGTCAATAGGTTCTCTACCATTCTCACAATATGACTAGCCCATGGCCATTTGAGTTTTCCAATTGATTCTATGATATCCCTGATTCCTGTTTTTCCTCTAATATACTACACTGTTTTGTGATCTCTCTATGATTCTCTCATGAGCACATTGCGTGGTTCTCAGTTTGAGGGGGCAATCTTTTGTTCAGGTTCCATGTTTGAGGTCCATACTTATATAATAAATCAAACCCTTTGCTAGAAATTTTCAAAGTTCAAAAATTTTCCAAAACTTATTTGCTAAAAAAACAAACCTTGGTGTCCCATAGGTACCCACTGAAAATTTGGTAACCATAGCTTTAGTCATTGTGATGTTATATGATGACATAAGCTAAAGCACGATAAGAAAGATGCTATCAACAGATAACTCACCTGCCTGCCTGGCTTCCTGACAAGCCTCACACATCTCATTTTTGATCTCTGGATTTTCATCAGCTATAGATTCTCCAACAGAAACAAAATTGCCAACAGCTTGGTTGACCACTTGCCCTACTTGCACCAATATCCGCAGAGTCTTCTCCGATACTTTGGATTTTTCTTTGTGGTTCACAAGTGTCGTAATCTGTGAAAGAAACAACAAAAAAAAAAGAAACTGTTTTTACTCAGATCTGTTGAACGATTCAAAATCACTTTTTGGCAATGCTTCAGAGATTATCAGAGAGTCTTGGGAAAATTCAAGACTTAGAAGCCAACAGTCCAAAGTAAATATCAATAAGATTGTGCAATAACAAAATGGTACCTGAAACAGGTAGGCATCGACCCCTAACAAGTGGGAGGAGATAGCTAAGGATTGGGGGCAATCATTTATGAAAGGGTCAAGTCAATCAAAGGAAAATGTATCTCCATGATGCAAGAAAAGACAGAAGGAAGCAAAGAGCAACAATGGTAGAATCATCATCCTTTGTTTGTACCATTGGAACCAAGACTGTCACTCATGAATTGGACTGCCGAGTCAGCATTGAGGCAGTGAAGGAGGCTTACCAGGCACAGCCCATTTTCAACACTGACAGGAGGATACCTACTACTTCTGATATTAATAAACATTCCAAGAGAAATTATGAATCACCACACATATATACATCTCTTCATCTCCTAAATTAAGCAATGGTGGAAGTTACCTTTATGAAAATATTACCAGTATGGTTAGGATCATAAATTTATGGGTTTTTTTCAATCATATCTGGTTAGGCACACAATAGGGTGATCAATTAAAAAATTGGAAAAAGAGCATGATCAATGAATATATTAATTTTATCTTTCTTGGGCCGTAGATCACTAAAATGTGAAGGAAAAAAAATGAAAAAAATGAAAAAGCAACTGGATACAAACTAAGGGACTAATTTGACAAACATTATAAATTGAACCCCCAACCCCTAAAAAACTATTTAGAGAGTTTGAAAGAAAAAAAAAAAAAAAAAAAAATATTTCTCTGTATTCATTCAGGGAATGAGAGTGTGCAAAATTTCAAGTTTCTACTATGAATGTAGAGGGTTAGGCAGGATAGTTAGATACATATAAATGTCAGGTCAAATAAAAAAACTAAACTCAGTAACAGTGATTAAACTGGTGCGTTGAGGGTTGTAGTGATCAATAAATAACTTCAGCTTGATTCCTTCCACTCTTTAACCACTGTATACAATCTATGGTCTCACATACCAGCAAGTTTTTAGAGTTCAACATTTTCTAATACCATTTAACACAAACAGAACGATCCATCTTCATGCAGAATTGAAAAGACTTGTCATTTCCCTGGAATCAGTGAGCAGAGATTAAACTCTGCTGAGTTTGGCACTAATGCTCTTGAGAAAGGCACGAATCTATTTCATGTCCCTCCCCTCCCTCCCCAGCAATGGGTAAAATAACAGGTGGTAAAGTGAGTGACACCACTTTGGGTGCTTGACACCATTAAATCCTTTTCACATTTCACCAACCATGAAAAAGCCTGAAGTCTAGCCAAGACAGAAACTTGTATGTAAAGTCTGGGCAGAGACAGCTGAAACTGTAGCCAGCATAAGGGCACCATTCAACAATATCCATATATAGAACTTGATACACCTAACTACAATATAACGTGTATGTCTCCACACATTTGCTAGGCATACTGATCAGCACACAAAGCAGTACAGTCTTGAGTTAGAAGTATTTGGATTTCTCAGAAATCTAATGAAAATAGATGAAAAATTCAATTATAGATCTTTTATCTAAAGTCATAGACCTGAATTTGGATATAAAGTATGTAAATTAACAATAGACCAAAATTTATTTCCATTATTATTCGGACCATCCTCATCTTTGTTGTTTTTCATACAATGTTTCGGCCGTTGCACTCTACGGCCTTCGTCAGGTAACATCTGGGAGATTTTTGGGAAGTAACGAACCGAACCCTTTATTTATTCGACAGGGGTATATCGACCGTACTCCCCTCTTTCAGCGTTAGTAGTATTGTTATACTGCCTCACACTAGGATCGAACCTAGTACCATCAGATTACTTAACAGTAATTTGTCTGATGCTGTAACCACTGCGCTATGTGTCCATGTGGATGTGTATGAAAAACAACAAAGATGAGGATGGTCTGAATAATAATGGAAATAATGATAATACCTCATCTCAAAAATTCCGAGATATACTGACCAAAATTTAGTTGGAAAAAAAAAAAATTAAAAAAAATAAAAATATCCAAATTAACACTAGTGAAAAGTAGCCAAAATAGGCCATAATATTGTATGATGAATGGAAAATTATTTTACATTAATATGGCAGGCTGCTCAGGACACTGAACAGAATTGAACCGAAAGTTTTTTGCAACCTCGAGTCCAATATTATACTCATTGGACCATGCCTATAAAAGTAATGGATTTATGAGTGGTATTCAAGTAGATATTTGAACTAAATTGCTGCAAGAAACATTATCTGGCACTTCTCGCCTGCAAATCTGCATAACGCCTGGTTGTCTCAGGTTTTCCTGTACCATCAGACTAACTGTGCGAGCCAAGATAGAGCTGATGGCAGTCTGTGTAGCTCCTCCAGCACTGAAATCTCCTCTCCCGAACAGGTGGCCTCCTTTTTGTCTTCTACTCTGAGGAATAGAAGACGTCATCACCGATATCAACAGACTGCTTTAAGCAGTGAGCTACATGTTGCTAAGCATTTCAGTATTACAACAGGCAGCCCAATCTCCTAATCCAAACACAAACCTATTCAGAATTTTATACCTGGAATTCTGCCAGGAGAAATCTTAGAAGACCTGTCATAAGTAATCCAACTAATTCAGAAGAAAATGGACCATAAAAATATAAGCCATACGAAAATGAATGTCTCCAGAGTTATCTCCCCCTCCCCATTGAAATTCATGTGGAGTAGACTATTTCAAAGGTTATGAAGAGCAGAACTTGTTAACCAGAAAACTTGCAGGATAACCAATGTAAATAAACAGAAAAGAGCATATGTTTCAAGAGGAGCATGAAAACCGAATGCTGTGCAAAGCCTTACAGAAATAGAAAAGTCATATTGCAGAATGCTCTCATCTGAATGAGAAACAGAAGGTATGTTGAATAGCATTTAGTATATAAATAGAGATACGTTTCAATGTCAGAATGACCAATCTTTCCCATTAAATTTACTCACTGTTTATCAAATCACCATAGCCCAACAAATGACCTGCTCGACCAACCAGCCAAATAAGCTACAGATTCCTCTCTTTGCTTGTTTATGTGTGAGTACATCACCAGCTTCTGATCACATTTGGGACCACAAACTTGAAAATCTGCATCACTACACCACTAAGTGGCATCTGAATATGTTTTTGTGTTTTGGGTTTTTTTTTAAGTACTTTTTGGGGTCTCTCTGGTCATTTTATACTGACAATGCCCAAATCTTGTGTAGGTATTTAGTTCCAGATTATGTTTCAGGTGATTAGTTCTGATGCATGTGAAGCCATCATTGGTGATTCCTTCAAGTGAGGTACAGCTATTATTCACCTCTTTTAACCTTGACCTTTCTGCTTTTATAGAACAGATACACAATCACTACTCACTTAGTATGTATATATTTGATATTCTGACTGATAATCCTCACTGGATACTATATAAAATGTGATGGAGCAGAATCCATTCTAATTTCAGT